>JAVQJL010089955.1:0-35015 GCA_036024295.1 Nannoperca obscura | reverse complement strand
ACAGAGACAATTCCTTTATCTGATGCAATTAGAAGGTCATTTGTAACTTTGACCAGCGCTGTCTCTGTGCTGTGATGCAGTCTGAATCCTGACTGAAAGTCCTCAAACAGATCATTGTTGTTTAGAAAGTTACACAACTGATTGGCGACTGCTTTCTTAAGGATCTTAGAGAGAAAAGGAGGGTTAGATATAGGTCGATAATTTGATAAAACCCCTGGATCAAGAGTGGGCTTTTTAAGAAGATGTTTAACTACAGCTACTTTAAAGGATTGTGGCACATAGCCTTTTAACAAGGACATATTGATCATATCTAGGAAAGAAGTGCTAAGTAAGGGTAGAACTTCTTTAAGCAGCAGTTGAATGTTCATAACTTCAGTGAAGGAATATATATTGAAAATACAGCCTTAAAGTAAAGAAGAAGAAAACTGAGAATTTTGAAAGATGCTAAATAAACTTGATGACGATATTATATGAACACATCTTTTATTCTGGAATAACACAAGCAAAATACAAACATGTTTTATCTGTGGATTACTCAGGAGACTGACTCACTTTATCATCAAATCTGCATTTATGCAGAGTTCCTCAAACAGTGAACGTCACAAACCTTGTTTGTCTCATTGCTGAAGGAGGACGTCTGATACAAAATAGACACACAGCAAACAGACGTTAGATCAAAGGGTTATCATATTTTATATTTTTGAAATATCTGAATACAAAACAGGATTCAAAGTGTACAGATGTGTTCTTAACATGGAAATCATTGTGGTGGCACTTTTTGTTCTTTGGACAGATTTAACACAGTGAAGCTGCAGTTTTAGTTATAAAAGCCCCTCCAGTACCAGCAGGTGCAGTTGAGGCCTGCAGCTATGAGCAGGATGACCAGCAGGGTGATGAACAGGGCGAAGCCAATTATGGTGGCAGCCACGGCCCAGATGAACGTTCTCTTGGACATGTCGATCAGGGGCGACTTGAGGGCCATCCGCACCCTGCGTGCCCGCCGGCGGTCCTGGGGGGGGTACCTGGCCAGGTTGACACTCTCCATGCCCAGAGAACGCACCAGGCAAGCCCGCTGGTGGCTCAGCTGGTCAAAGGTGTGTTTACCGTGGTAGCGGCCCATACCACTCTGACCTGGAGACGTCACAAAAAAGTCTGCAGTCATAGCTGTTTAAATTAAAAACTTTTTAAAGAGTTTTAAGCCAAAAGACCGCAAAGGGAGGAGAGAGGCTAAAGATCTGGAACAATCAAGTATTTGACCTCCAAATTATCTATAATCTAATCTCTCTGTACTGCAGTCCTTATCAATGCTAACTCTACTGTTGCACTACTTGTGCATCAGATTGGTTAGTTCATTTTTATATGAAAATGTAGCCTTAAAGCTGCTCTGAGTATGTTCAAATATGAACAATGGGTCAGTGTCTGATTCCTGCTGATACCCGCCTGCCACTTATGTGGAACGATCTGAATATATAAAAGATATTGTTTGCTGTACTTCCAACAGGATTTGCTCAGCGCTACATCACCCGTTTCATTGCTCTGATTTGTTATTTGATTGGTTGCTAGGGTCTGCACCCGTTGATGAACTGAGAGGTTGTGGATTGGTCTGGCGATGTCAGGCTTTGGCCTCATTAGCATAAGAGAACATGAGGAAAAATAGGGGCAAACCAAAAAATCCCTGAGGCCAGCCTGACAGGTTAATGCAGCCATGCAGTGACCCCCCATGATGAAGACCACCAAGTACAGATACAGACAAGTCAGCCTTACCAACACCACCAAACGGGAGAGAGCTGAGCGTGTAGTGCATCATAACGTCATTGACTGTCACTCCTCCACTTGTGGTCTCCTCAATCATCCTTTTTATTGCCTTAGAGAGCGGAGGAGCATGAAGGTGCATTAAAGGAACATTAAAACATGTTTTAAATCTCCTTGCTGCTGCTGCTGCTTTCTCTCACCTTCTTATCAGAGCAGAAGATGTAGAGGGCCAGAGGTTTCTCCCTCTCGTTGATGAAGCGAATGGCATCGTCCATGTCGCTCACAGTCACTATGGGCAGCAGGGGGCCGAAGATCTCCTCCTGCATCAGCCTGGAGTGAGGGGGCACGTCCTTCAGCACTGTCGGGGCTGTGTGCACAACATCAAGGTGCATTCAACAGAAATATAGATGTCTAGACAATATTCACTACCTCACTGTATCTTCCTACCAATGTAGCGCTGTGAGGCGTCGTTCTGTCCTCCCACCACAGGAGTGTAACCCTCCATCAGACCCATGACTCTGTTGAAATGACGCTGGTTGATGATTCGGCCGTAGTCCGGTGAACATTTAGGATCAGCACCATAAAATTCCTGGGATGGATCACAAAGTCTTGATAAACTATGCTGTTTACGCTGACATTGTGATGTTAGCTCAGACGGGTTTAAAGGGTGGTACCAGGAGAGTTTGTCGGATGCATTCCACCACTCGGCCCTGGATGCAGGGTTCACACAGGATGTAGTCAGGAGCGATGCACGTCTGACCGCAGTTGACAAACTTTCCCCACGTGATGCGACTGCAGACCAGCACACAGAAAAACAAGTGTCGATCATTTTCACTTACACTTTAGCTAATGTACAATGTTAGTGTTTGAAGTCAACTTCAGGTAAATTTCTGCACGTGTGGCTGTTTAATAAACTAATAAACCCGTTTATAGTTTACTATATTGCTAAGTTAATCCATCCAATGCTGAAGGACTGTGCCGGTATGATCTACCCTCTTACACCACAAATACATTTTTTCAACACTTTTCCAAGTTTTATAATTCCGTGTGTTTTACAACACAGAGAATCTTGCTTGAGATACAGTAACCAATCACAGTGCTTTTTAGAGCTGTGCTTGGTGATGCATTCCATGATAACATCTTGATCTGGTCACCAAAAATCATTAACTTAATTCTGAATTTGACAGAGGATTGTGTAATCTAACTTGTTTTGGGGTTTTGTGTGGAAAAAATAAGGTGTTCAACAGCTTTCTTCTAATACTTCTGCAAAAGTCTTGCAACAAATTTCTTACTGTGACAAATTCTCTTAAATCTCCCAAGTCTCTTGACTGCAATATTTTTGTTATAGCATACTGAAATAAATAGAAACTGATGGTAGGTAATCAATCTAATGTGAAGTATAAGCCTTTTAAATAAAATATAATAAAAAACATCAGCATGGCCCTTCAAGAGCTGAGCCCTATTAAAACTAAAATCGCCAATAGATCATTCACTTTAAAGTCCACTGCAGTTTATTGACGGGCTCCACACTAACCCTACACAGACTGTTCAGTGGCTTCATGCTAACAGTTTACATAATGTAAAAACATGGTAGCTACAGTAGTTAAAGCTGCTGCCTCTTTACTTTCTTTGGTTAAAGTGCTAAACTTCCACAGGTCATCAAGTACACAGTGCAATGTATTCTTGTGTGTGTGTGTGTGTGTAGTTGTTTGTTTGTTTGTTACCGGCAGGCAATTCTGATGTCACAGCTCTTGTCGATGTAGCAGGGGCTCTTCCCTCCCAGCTCCAGGGTCACTGGGGTGAGGTGGCGAGCTGCAGCCTCCATCACCACTTTACCCACTGCGCTGCCCCCGGTATAGAAGATGTGATCAAACCTGAGCCTCAGCAGCTCCTGGGTCTCTGACACTCCACCTATCACTACAGGGTATAGATCCTGGAAATAAACAGCAACGTTTTATTTTCTCACTGCATCTCTACACTACACAGGGCAACTACTAAAATATAAAACATGTTTGAACCGAGAATGAGTCCCTGCTGATGGAAGTCCCCTGATTCAGTGGCCAACATATCTGTGCTGATACATGCTGTACTGTGTTGGTACAAGGCTTTGACGTTACAGCAGCTTGGAACATTATTCTATCAACAATAGCAGCTGGTGTTCAGACCTTGTCCAGATAGCGAGGCAGCAGAGCCCGGAGGAGGAGGGACGAGTACTCGCTGTGCTCGGACGGCTTCACCACAGCTGCATTGCCTGCAGAGAGAACACGGGTTTCTGAATGGAATGAGATCACCGAGTGACGGAGAGCCGACAAGTAGGAGGCTGAGAATGCAGGGCTGATGATGAAGTCAAACTGAAGTTCACACCAAATGATTTCTTTCTCAATGTCCCTCAGACTAAAGGTTTGACTAACATGCATATTTAGCTGCTATCTGTATTAGCAGGACATGACATGACAATTATCCCTTCAATAAAGGTTTATGTATATTATTAATCTAAAACAAGGTTGAAATTTACAAAACTCTCATCATCTTTTGATCTATGCACATACCCACTAATATAATTTTTTTGTACAATATATACAGTCAGGTCCATAAGTATTGGGACATTGACCCAACTCTCATCTTTTTGGCTCTATCCACCACCACAATGGATTTGAAAGGAAATGAACAAGATGTGCTTAAACTGCAGACTTTCAGCTTTAATTTGAGCGTATTTACATCCAAACCAGGTGAACGGTGTAGGAATTACAACGGTTTCTATATGTGCCTCCCACTTCTTAAGGGACCAAAAGTAATGGGACAAACTAAACAATCATAAATCAAACTTTCACTTTTTAATACTTGGTTGCAAATCCTTTGCAGTCAGTTACAGCCATTGTGGTGGTGTATAGAGACAAAAAGATGAGAATTGTGTCGATGTCCCAATACTTATGGACCTGACTGTATATCATTTTCCTTTACATTATAAACATGGGGGACCTCAGGCCTGTTAACGATAGATCTAAGTCTAGCTTGGGTTCAGTCAGGAATCAAACCCTTAATTAACAATACAAGGCAAAATTGATTGGGTAAACTTACAGCTGAAGAATCTATTTTCATTGTTTTACACCTTAAAGTTACTCACACATTACACCTTAACCAAAATATCTCAAGTTTAAAGAGTTGTAGAAAGTATAGAAATAGATTATGTCTCTCAGTGACGTTAGTTAGGGTTAGCTAGCTAGCTGGTAGATATAGGCTATGATGTAAACAGAAAATACATCAATGAACCTCAGTTTATTCTTTTCTGATGAGAACGTCAAACCCCAATAACCTGTTCACAGAGCACCCTGAAGTTAATGCTTCAACTCTCCAAAATGCTTTGGTTTGACAGCGGGAGTCTCCATCAGCTCCTGAGGGAGCCGTCTGGCTCTTGAGCTGTGTCCATCAGCTAGTCGCTACCTGTCTGTCTGCTGTTTGCAGGTAGAGCGTACAGTGTGTTAATGAACCCACACTGTTAACAGAGCTGAGGGGAACTGAGGAGCTGTGGTGATAATTATCTGTGGGTTTGTCACTATGAGTGACACCGTCCATATTACATGTAGTCATTTGATCCATTGTTAAATGACTACATGTAATATGTAATACTACATTGTTCTTTTTTTACTCTCACAAGGGGATGAGGACATATAAACTCAACAAATGAAACTGTCCTCCCCAAAAATACAACTGCACAGGTCGTCTGTGCAAGCAGTTTATTATGACCCATATTTAAATTTATTGTTAGGCGGCGACCTATGAAGAGAGACAAAGTCCACATAAGGAGGAGGTTGGAGTGGATAAATGGGTCAAACAACACAGGACTTTCACCCAGGAGACTGCTGTACTTGTCCCGGGTCAAACCAAAAGTCAGTTTTGACTTATTTTGACCCAAACCATGACTAATGACTGAAAACACATGTAGATGTGCAAAGCCTTCCAAATTCTTTTTTCTGAGTAAGAAGCTCATTTCAGCCCGGCGATGTCACAAAAAGAGAGAAAAGATAGCAACTGCAGGAGAATTGTGCACACTGGCAATGGAGGTCTACTGGACTAAAGTTAAATAAGCTATAAGGAGGTTCTGGGACTGGAAGGTTACCTACCAGCAGCAATAGCTCCCACCAGGGGCAGCAGGGTGAGGGCCCAGGGGTAGTTCCAGGCCCCAATGATGAGCACCACCCCGAGGGGCTCGGGTTGGATATAAACCTCATCTGATATGGTGAGGAGGTTCTTCTCGACCGGCCGAGGAGCCGCCCACTCCGCCAGCTTCTCTGTAGCCAGCTTGATCTCATTCTCAATGCCAATTAGTTCCAAGAGCGGTGTGTCGTACTGGCTCTGTGGTAAACCCAGCGTACTCAACATATTCCACAATCACAGACACACATAATATGTTCCATGCAGCAGTGTGACACTGTCTTCACTCACCCTGTTGATGTCCTGTTTGAGAGCGGTGGAGATCTCGGTCTCCTTCTCAGTGATCATCCTCTGCAGGGCGTTCAGTTGCTGCAGCCTGAACTCCACAGGCCGAGTCCTGCCGCTCAGGAAGGCCTCCTTGGCCCGCTGCACCGCCTGCCTCTCCATACAGACAGCTGGAGACAGACACATGTAAGACCGCAGGCTTGTCTGTTTGGAATATAACAACAGTAGTCCTGTATGTATATATATCTAATAAACTATAAGGTCACAAAACAGCAAGTCACCTATGTACACAGCCACAGGGAACATCAGTGATCTTATTCAATCTCATTATTAATGGTGCCAACATATTATAAAGGTGGCAGAATACCAACAGGTGTAAAACAAAATGAAAACAACTGTTAGAAGAACAGAGACAACTGGATCTGGTCAAACACTGAGTCTGCTCAGTAAAGGAACCTCTGAGGAAGGTAAGAACAGGTACCAAATATACACTGTTTCTTCTTTAACAACGTTTTGTTTGTTTTTACATTTTTAACATCAAAATACAAAGACTTCCACTGAGCTTCTTTCGATTTGATGGTAATATTTCCTGTGGACAAACTTACTGGATTTATAGTCTTCAAAAGTGAAAGTGTAGTGGCTTCAGAACCCGAACAGATATTTGCAGAACTCTAGACCTCCTGATCCTGTAGCTGAAGTCTCCTCCTGTGTCGTCGCTGCTTAAGTAATTACCTCTATGGTGTTAGAGTGCTGATATGATCTGCGTTGTGCATATTGACATCAGTTTGACATGCATCCCTAGTTCATTATTACAACGTGACATCCGTGCATGAAGGTTTCATCTGTTACTTAGTACTGATGCGCATATCTCATTAACATTATTCTAAAAGTAACAAATAAGAGAGTGTAGACTCACTCAGGCTCGGGTCCAGCACTCATCCAGTGGATCGTGGAGAATAAGAGTTCAATAATCCGTCAGTGACGTGACGTTCAGATGTCGCTCTCTCCCTCTCTCTCTCTCTCTCACTGGCTCATTGTACTGTTCACCGGCCAGGCAGCTCTAGGATCAGTTTACTCCGTAACCAGCAGCTACATTGACCCTTCATAATAGCACAAAGCACCAGACCACCCCCAACACAACAATCATTCATGCTTCCACCTTTTAATGAAGCCATCGTACCTAAGCTGTTGTAGCCTGCTGGTCTTCTTTTACAGCTTTTAGTTGAGCTAACTTTTCCTCACGAGTCAGCACGGAGGTCAATGTGTCTTAAAAAAGCCTATCAGTCACAGTAGCCATGTCATAAATGACAGTAACCTTGGGATCTTGTTAATAATATGCCATTGTTAAGATATTCATCTTTTCCAAACTCATAAATCAGTTGTGTACAGAGTGACAAACAATGAATTGTAATATTATTTTATTGCTTGATGTTTAATTGCACAAAGTATATATCACAATCCAACGATATCAAGAACGGAAACAATTAAAAGCACAATGTGTTATCACCGTGTTGATGGTACTGTGTGTGCTGGTTTTCATCACTGCCACCCAGCTTCATTAGCAGTGATGGGATGTTTCATTATTTCAAAACCTACAAGAAAAGTCTCAATTTACCATTAAATTTAAATATTAGACTATATTGACATCAAATTGATGAAAAAACGTACAACTCGGTAGCTTAAGGTGTAACAGAAAGGGAATGCCAAAAAGACCTTTTTAAAAGCACATAAACCAGTCAAACATGTCTCCATGACAGAAATGACTTGGAGCAGTAAATCACAGGAGTGCTGTATTTCACTGTAGGTCAGGAGTGTGGCTGTCCACAGATCACCTGCAGGATTCCACTCAGGCCACCGCTTTCTGCTTCAGCCTCATCGCAGGAATCTCTGCAAGAAGCACGACACAGATCACAGATAGTTCAACTGTTCACAGAGCACAACAAGTATAGATGTCAACAAAGGTGGTGGGATGGACCAAAACAAAAGGGGCCATTTAGCAGAGGAGAGTGAAGCATGATGGGTAATTAAAGGGAGGGTAGATGAGGGGGCATTATGTGCTTAGATTTCCTGGACAACACCATACATTGTCTGCTGGAGACAAAGCCATTGTTGTGCGACGGTACAGGCCTGTAGGACTGTCTGTGTGTGTGTGTGTGTGTGTGTGTGTGTGGTTATCTTGGGAAACTGTATTTATTATTTAAAAGGCTGTAAACAGTCATCAAATAATACCCCACTGTTAAAAACCACATCTCTCTTCAAAAGCGAATGATTGTTTCATAAAGTAGAAGAGCTGCGTAACAGAAATGCTTCCTGTAATAAAGTGAGCGTGGCCCTGACAGACGCTCTTGTCTTGCCAGCACTGATTAACACTGAACAGAAACAGATTTAACCTTGGGTGAAACAATGGGACAGCCAAGTGTGTCGATTATTAACACAGAATTAGTACTTAGAGGATAAGATCATGTTCTGTAAAACAAGTCATTAAAGACATCTAATGGCCCCCGTGGCATTTAGGACTAACGCAGGGCCCCACAGCAGAAATCTGTAATGGTGCACAGGGCCAGAAACATATGCAGATACTGTAGAGTTGATGTGCCTTGTGGTGTGGGGACAGGCTGCATTATGTCCACTTGTGGATAAAGAAACACAGCATCTTAATAGATAGACTTCAGTGCACTATGTCCTCCTGTTTGCTTGTTAGAGAGACATATAGCTGCTTTATGGGATTTGTTGAAACTAAGAAAATATGGGATAATGCCAGCCTTATCCTTTCATACAGGCACGTTCCTCGAAGGCAACAGTAGTGTTACTAGCACCATCATTAGCAGCCATCAGCCAGTTCTGTTGAAAAGTTATAGTTTACGTTACTGCCGTTGACATTTGTAGTTTTGACCCATCAGGTTTGAGGAGGCTTTGGCTGCATGAAGGTAAACAGTCCGTGTGTCCCATCAGTCAATGTTTACAGTGTGATTATTAATCTCGGACGTCGCCACACGCTAGCCGATTGCATTTAGGCATTCTGCCTCTTTTGTTCTCCACACACACCGTTTACTTCGATACAACCAAAGTCAGCTCAAACGTGATTGGTCAATACTACTCCGACTACAAACAGAAACCAGAATGCTTCCCATACCAAACTCTTGTCCCTTGCCAACAGATTGTACATTCATATGCAGACAGCGTTTATAGAGATGAATATATCAGTTGTAAAAAGAAATGATGGAGATTCTTTATTTTACGGGTCATAGTTTCCTAGAAAATAACTGATTTGAATGGAAAGGACAATTTTCTTGTTACTAATTCTGAGGGAAATGGTCAGACAGACCGGTACACCTCTAATCTACAGTGTTTTAGTCATTTCACAGCAGGTCAGCTGAACACGCCAGAAAGAGAAACAGAATTTCAACAGATATAACGATCAAAGTGTCAAATAATTAATGAAGAAAGAACAGTTTATGACTGCTTCTACACCAACAGACTTGTACAGTAAGGCCTTACTCATATCAAAACAAACCTTTTATTTCCCTGTTTGGACTGTAACGGTCTACGTTAGCTTCTTTACCTGCACCACAAATGCTGCCAAGCCAGCCAACATGGCCAGCATTGACAGGCGCTGCAGCCTGCTCACGTTGACCTGCTTGAGCAGAAAGAATCGAGCCCAGCCCAGCTTTCTGGCGGTGTGAGGCGGGTAACGCATGCTGTTGACTCCCTCCATCTTCAGCTGCTTGATCAGACAGCTGCGCAGGTGGCTGAGCTGGTCAAAGCTGTGCCGGCCGTGGTAACAGCCCATACCGCTGTTACCTGAGCAAGAGATGGGAGGAGGAGTCAGCTTTATTCCTGTACTGAGGTTTAATTGCAGCAGGTCGGTTTAAACCATTATTCACTCACCAACTCCTCCAAAGGGCAGAGCGCTAACAGTGAAGTGTACCAGACAGTCATTAGCCAGCAGAGCTCCACTGGACGTCTCAGCTATCACCCTTTTGATCAGCTATTAATCAGACAGGAAGAGTCCATCAAACAGAGCAGTGCAGGTTCAATCTTATCAACGTCACAGCATTTTAAAATCACGCCTGCTAACTTGAATAATGGAAAACACACACGTCTGTTTACCTTGTTGTTATGGGAGAAGACGTATACAACCAGAGGTTTCTCTCTCTCATTAATAAACTGGATGGCCTCGTCCACGCCGCTCACTGTGATGATGGGCAGCAGAGGCCCAAAGATCTCCTCCTTCATCACTTTGGATTCCCTCATCACATCCTTCAACACAGTAGGGGCTGCGAGGAAACAGGAAGACACCAGAGATCTGCGACGAGATGAAACTTAGACCAGATAGATAAAATCCTGAACCCTGTTGGACTGTTTCAACTACCAACAACCAACCAGACAAAGACAAGAAACTAACATATAACTGGACATTTCAAGTCTACAGGCAATGACACTCCAAATGTTTTGGGTAGAGTTCCTTCAAGAAGCTTCAGCCGCGCTCTTATTGAGCATAGCAACTTTCCAAGAAGCTAACCGACACCATGTGGACGACCACCAATGCAACACAAAGTTGGCTTCAGAAGCTAGCCAGCGCTGCAGCTAACATCCTGTACCAACGCTTTTAGCGACCCCTTGTTCAAACACACCACGTACCTATGTAGCACTGGGATTCATCACTGTCTCCACCAATGGCAACTGTGCACCCCTCCATCAGATCCATGACCCTCTTGAAGTGCCGCTGGTTAATAATGCGTCCGTAGTCCTCAAAGGTTTTTGGATTATCTGTGTAAAACTCCTGCAATGTGCCAAATAAGTGATACATGATGTTCAGATTCAGAATGTATGAGGGGTAGGCAGGGGACAGCACAGAAACAGTCTCTCTCCTAAGGCCAGTTTTCCCTTCATGCAGCAGTGGACAACAGTTCCTATGTATCATGTCGTGGTGCTATTGTTCAAATATGCAAAATACACCAATACAAATATTATTGTCTTATTCCTTGTAAGTAAGCAGTAATATTGTGCTCCTGATACTTGACCACTGCATAGAAATACTGGGAGAGAGAAAACTATTCAAACATTACATGCAGAGCCTCTACTGCATATAGCTGCTGTTCTCAAACATGTACCTGTCATGGGGCCCCGGTGCACTAAGAGACCATCAGGCCACAGAGCTTATATGCACAGACTGTATGTTAGTAGCTGTATTGTGTAACTGTCAGTACATAGCTATCTAATATATTGTTGATCAATGTACCCAGGATTCAAATAGTCATGTTTTACATTCTCTAATCTAGATTATTCCTTGGAAATGACATATGAGTCTCTCATCTCACCTTTGACCTCCTGTGATCACCTGTCAGATTCACTTCTTTAGAAGAATTGACATATTCAAATGTTCATTTTAAACCCACCTTGATGTTCTTGTTGATCTCTTCCACCACTCGGCCCTGGATGCAGGATTCACACAGGATGTAGTCTGGAGCGATGCACGTCTGACCACAGTTGACAAACTTTCCCCACGTGATGCGACTGCATCAACAGAAACACATCAGGCAAAACACTTAAACCTAGAACTTTTCCCAGCACGCTGTCGATGTTTTGAAACCGGGAACTGTGTTGGATTTGAGAACAACTGCTGTGTGTTTGGCTCTTATTCGAAGCTTCAGTGGTCAGACTGACCGACAGGCGACAGTGATGTCACAGCTCTTGTCGATGTAGCAGGGGCTCTTCCCTCCCAGCTCCAGGGTCACTGGGGTGAGGTGGCGAGCTGCAGCCTCCATCACCACTTTACCCACTGCGCTGCTTCCTGTGTAGAAAACGTGGTCAAATCTCTGCTTCAGCAGCTCCTGGGTCTCTGACACTCCCCCTGTCACCACAGGGTACAGGTCCTAGGGAGAGTACGTGCTGTCATTACAACTCCCATTGCATTCACACTGAATGTAGATCAATGTAAATCATATCGAACACAGCAGGAGGCTCACTTTGTCTAGATACTGAGGGAGGAGTTCCTCCATCACCTTGGCAGAGTGAGCGCTGACCTCCGATGGCTTTATTACTGCTGCGTTGCCTGAAAGATGAAAGAGAGACACACAGTGGCACGATGGTGACAATCTTTAACCCCTTATGTAGCGAAGACGACAACAAGACTTTAGCCAATGGAAGAAAAAATCCAAAACTAAATACACTGAACGTCAATCTGTGAAGTAATGTGTTGTAACTTTATTGTTGGTGTTCCACCTAAGCCTGACTGAGCTATGGACAAACGGTTTTCAACATTTGCCAAAATATAGAGAGTGAGATTGTCTCAGAGGGATGACGGCTGGTCTCCAGAGCCCTTTTCAGACATGGAATGCGCAACACCGACTGAATAGGTTTCCTCCTGTGAATGTTTAGCCATCTATGTAAACAACATAAAATCAGGTCATTCACAGTGTTTGAGCACAGGGTAAAAACATATCTGAATCAGGCAGAACAAGATGTACATTTAACCTCTGTGTGTAATTTACCTTGTGGTGCTTATGTTGTGTTTTCACATATTTTGTCCTATCCTTGTAGCGAGCTAGCTGAATTGTGAAAGGGATACGCAGCCACACTACTCACTTAAAAGTGGCCGCACTGCATTCTCATCTATTGAGCCTCCTGTGAGTGGAGAAGTGAAGACGTGCTTCCTTTGTGATGCATTTCTCCCTGTGTGATTGTCGATATGTTGACAAAAGCTGGATTTCTACCTAAACACGTAGCCTCTGTAGCTACACCACAGGCTCTGCACCTTCAGTAACACCAGTACTCCTTATCTACCCATACATATGGGTGTGTGTGGGTATGTTTGGTACCAGCAGCAATAGCTCCGACCAGCGGCTGGAGGGTGACGGCCCAGGGGTAGTTCCAGGCCCCGATGATGAGCACCACCCCCAGGGGCTCTGGCTGCACGTACACCTCATCTGATATGGTGAGGAGGTTCTTCTCGACCGGCCGAGGAGCCGCCCACTCCGCCAGCTTCTCTATAGCCAGCTGGATCTCTCCTTCCAGTCCCAGTGTCTCAAACAGCTCGGTCCCATGTTCACTCTGAAAGCAGAATCATCCCCAGTTTGCTTGTGAATTCATTCAGTTTTTAATTGGTGTCCCTGTCTCAAAGTCTAAACAACATCTGCACCCCTGGCTAGACCGTTAGATCATCTCTAGAGTTCTAAACAATGTTGGAGATCATCTAGAATAGAGGTAGAATGAATTGGGCAGTTACAACGTTGCTGTCAATACTGTAGTGATTTTAATATTTTTATTTTATTTATTTTCATGCACAAATGAAATTGAACCCTTGTGTCAATTTTCCTTGACGCTACTGCACACTCCATTGTTGCCTAAAGACAATATCTACCTAAGTGAAAGTTAATGTCAATGTGTTTTGTTTGGGGCGCATGAGAACAACTACACGTTTAAGAAGAAGCAGGAAAATGAGACGAGTACCATGTTCGGATTAATACCTTATTCTGATGACTTCAGATGTGGTCATGACAGTAATTCGCTATTTCCCCCTATATTGTCTACCTCCACCGGCTAGAAATGGGCCTAATATACATTTGCTTGCAGGGAGTTGTGCTTGTTTAAAAGTGTGTCTTTAAAAGGCCTTAAAAGGGCAACATTGAGCAACTATGGAAAATAAAAAAGCAGGTAGAAGAACTGCAGACCAGCATGTGTTGTTTCCTTAGCTGTAAACTCCCATTTCTTTTTTAACTTGTTAATAACCTTTTGTTCTATTGCCATTAAAACTAACTGCTGCTGTTCCAGGCAGATTGGAAATAATCTAGGGCAGTGAATGATGGAACAAAGTTGGAAAAGATATCTTCCTGACAGCTGAGCTGCCAGTACAGACCCCAGACAAGCAATCCAGTTTCCTAACCCTCACAACATCCCAACATGTCCCTGGTTTTGACTGAGCCCACCTTGCCGAGGTCCCCTTTGACAGCTTCTGCGATGTCCCTGCGTCTCTCTGCGAGGAAGCGGAGCAGGCTCTTCAACTGGTGGATCCTGTACTCCAGAGGTTTGGTTTGCCCTGTCTGGAAGGACTTCCTCGCCCGTTGTACAACCAGCTGCTCGCGAGACATCTTGAAAAGAAAACGAGTGTGTATTCTCACGTTCTGCGTGATAACGATATTTTATAGTCCGTTACACTATGCTACTAAAAGCAAATTCTAACAAATAACGTTAGCTGCTGCTGCTACAGCTAACGTTATGTTCTAAACTCCGGATTAAAGAGCATGCAACTCATGTACGTTAGTAATGGCATTAACCACATATTGTTCCGATCATCAGTGTTCAATGATGCTGCCGTAAACCTTTCTTTAATAAGCAGACACTAACTGTACTGTAAAGGACACAATAATAATACTCTAATACTGTAATCGACTGCAGCAAGTTAATACCAGAGTCACTGTTGGGATGGACATCCCTGTGGTTTAGCTTGAGTGCTAACAGCAGTAATAGCATTGCAAAACTGTGAGAAATAGCTGGCTACAGCAACTATACAGCAAGTATACGCTATTAAGCGTTACCTGAAGACCAGCTATAGCAAATAAAACTTTTACCTTTCAGAGCCACCAGTTTTAGTAATGTTAGCACCAGTAGCTAACTGCTGATAAAGTTATAACGTCGTGCGGTTAGCTACAGCCATGGAGCGTCAGAAATTGGTCTGTGCGTGTGTCAATCAAGGAAATAACCAATCAACTACAAAACAGAACCAGTTGATCGCCTCCCTCCATAACAACAACAACAACAACAACAACGTAGCCGCAGTTAGTGGTGGGATAACAGGTTCATTTTTTAAACTTAGTTCTTCGTCTCTCTATGGCATGACTTTTTATTTTTGAGGTAAAACATATTTCACCTCATTCTGTGGGAGCTTGGGTGTCCCTGACAATATTAGAGGAAGTTTTGCCTAGTTTATAACATAATTAAAGAATATTTTGAGGTCATTTCATGGTTTAAAGTTTGTGTCCAAGCTGACTACTTTGCACTGAGGACATGATTAAATTGAATGCATATATCAATAAAAAAGGTGTGTAAAATACAACATAGTATATTTAATGTCAATTATCTCTGTTTATGTGATAAAGAAGACCTAAATATATAATTTAAGCCATTTGTTATAAATATTTGAATCATTTTAAAGAAAATATGAGTGAGTAAATCATAGGGACAGAAAAGTCACAGTATAACAGGAATGACCCAATTAATCAATCATAAAGTGCGTTCATCATGAAAACAAGCCATATATACATTAGGAAACATTTTGTTTAGACAAACAACCACACATGGTTCCAACCCGTCACAATTACATGCTTTAAAGTCAAAATATAAAAAAAAAAAAATTAAAAAAAAAAATATATGTATAGTCTGTTGCCTTAGGGCAACACCATGCCATAGAGGGTTAAATCTCGTTCAGTAAAATGAACTACTCTTTTTTCTTTCGAGTCATTCGTTCATTTCATTCAGTAGACGGGGTGAGGGTGGTGGCACACTACTCATTTCTGTCCAATGCTGAGCCGGTGTAGCTGTCTAATGAACAAATGACCCAAACCGGTCAGCTGCCAAGATGAACAAATTACTTTCTGAGAGAACTCATTACTACCTGTTCATATCAAAGAGAAGTTTAAATGAAGCTATCCAGCTTTCCAGGTTTTCCAAGTATCCAGCATCGTTAACAGACACTTCTGTGGACCTTTTCGCTGGCAATGTGTTATTTTCATATCTCACTTGGACTACATTATATACAACATGAAGTTTGTGAATTATTTATTAAGGTTTTGCCAAAGGGCCAATTTAAATGAAGGATTCAGTGCTTTTCAAAAGTGGTTTCCAGAGTCCTGTGTGACATGACATGTTGCACAAGACATGTCTGAAGAACACAGCTAAAGATGCCTTTTCAGTCATACTGTTGTAGCATGGGTGCGGTTTTAGGCATATTGTGTAAAACTGAGGAAATTACACTCATTGACTGGGAACAGTCAGCTTTCTGTTTATTATTTTATTTGTCGTGATCACATTCAGCAAACTCGTCTTCTAGAAAATAAGATGCTTAGAGAATAAGATATGAAGGAGGATATACATGATGAGGCAGATTGGGAAATTGGCGTGTCACGCAGCCCAGACACAGTTAATAAATACATTTAAATCATTACAATACAAATGGTTAACGAGAACTTCACTTAAAAAGCTACAGCAATTCTGGAAGAAGGTTGCTGAAAGTATAAGCCGTGTGATTGGTAAAGCAGTTTGAGCCACTTTGTGTACTTTGAATTTACCCAGAAGACTATGTGGTTACTTTGCAGCAGTCATTGCTCTTTGATTTGCAGGCCAGGAGGATAATTGCACTTACCTTCCAAACAAATGTGAACAAAGGAACTTGCAGCCTGTCGTGCTCTGGACAGATCGACTTATACTGCTAAAGGAAAGTACAAGAACTTTTCTTGTTTATGAAGCCCTTACATAGAATTTTGGAAAGTCACACTTGAAACATTTTTAAACAGTTGTATGTTTTTTGGATTGTCTCTTCAACCCTTGTATTATGTCAGTCAAGCTTTCATTTTCTATTTAGTGAATATTAAGTGGTCTAAGGTTTCAAATGAGTATGAGCAAGGTAGCACAGTAAAAATGTGCAATATGCTGTTTAACAATGTATATATTCAGTTCAGATCATTTCAACCAAACTCTCAACATAAACACAGAACTAAGCTTAAAAAAAGCAAACACAGCAACACCTTTCAACACTTTTTCTCTTTTTAATAACAAAAACTGTATTTGTGTTCCATAAAGAACAAAGAGAGACACCCCTTGGTGAGACACAAGTATAACTAACATTTCTTTTTGAAAAATCGGTGCTTGGACAGTGTTGCATTTTCGGGGTCGTGACTGACGGCAGGGTTCTCTTCATAATGCATTCAGATCAAGCTGGAGAGGCGCTAAACAACAGGGTTCATACATTCAAGACTCTAGAGGTTCTACGGGGTAAAATGCAGACTCGGTACCCATGCTTTATCTAAAACAGTCCGTCTTCAGTTACAGTTCATGGACAAAATGGTACAGAGCAAAGATTCAGGTGGGTTTCCATTAGCTTTATTCGTCCCCCTTCACTCTGTGTGCAGTAAAAGGCTTCATGTGGTTCAGAGTGCTCATGACGAGGACGAGGGAAACGGAAACCCAGATATGTCTAGGAAAAAGAACAGTACATCAGAGAAACAGGCCCAGAGACCACTGGGTGCCTGTGAATGCATTTATACACATTTTTACACAGAAAAACAATGTATTCACACCTGTACAGAGGAGTGGGCCTACGTCTGCTTTCACAAGAAGAAGGCACCTCCTTTTTCATCATTAACTGTATACTACTGGCCTTAATGCACACCTGGCAAGTGCATATATATATAAAATATACACATATATTATATATACACACACACTCACTCACTCACTCACTCATACATACACCGTAGGGAGCACAGCAGACGACTTGAGTGGAGGCAGAGGGACTGAGTGGATGCTAGGCAGTGCAGATTGTGACATCGAAATCAAGTATCACAAAATTTGGGAAAGTGAGTGGGACATCTGAAGACATCACACTCATTTCAGAAATGTTCCCACTGAACAAATGTGTGTCTGTCTCAAGAATGAACAGTCCTGGTAGAAAGAGTTCTCTGGAAAGTTTTGGAGCTGCCACAAGTTATATTTTATTCTTTGGCACACCCCTGTTGTGCCAAAATAGGTTTCCTTTTAAACCCTTGGCAGACATGAATAAAACGTATCAAATTCATCTATGTACATATAAAGATTTGTGCTATTTGACTGACAGGCAGGGCATGTGATAATATCATCAACACCCCCAAAACTTAAAACTGATCTCTCACTCACACACACTCCCTTCCATAAGGAGGGGAAAGAAAATATCACATTCACCACATACTGATATATACAAGTTTGCAAACATCAAGTTGTTTAAAAAAATCAGCTACAGATATTAACAGAAAATAAAAAGCTGTAGTATTTAGTAAAATGAAACTTATTATTAAGGTAACTTGTCAAGTAATATGACCAGTCAGTTTCACAATTAACTCCATCAGGGTTGAAAGTGGACACCTGATTGGTTGTTCAACACTGCAGTGTTGCCAGGAGAAGGGTCTCTGCAGGGGATCTCAGGTTCTGGTTTTCTCTGAATATGTGATACCTGAATATCCTACAGAGCTTGTGACAACGTGAGCACAAGTGAGTCACACCGTCACCCCAAATGGTTCTATTTGCACATTCAAAATGAATAGCAAGCCGATACCAGCTGATCAAAGCTTCCCAGCCTTGTATTTGCATGTGACATACCAAACTACAAGTATTGTTTTTATAAAGGAAGTTGGTTGGATGGTTGAGAACAAGGTAGATGACAGGGAAGTTATTCACATGCCAGACACAACCACTATACAGTTGGAGAACTTTTGGAGAAACAGATTAAATAATGGTCAAAATGAATACAGCAGAGACCCAGATATCCTGACTTTTAATCTCTAATGAAACCTTCTGTTGATCTATGACACTAGAGGCCCTGCCAAGTTGAGCTGTAGTCTTTGTCCCTGGTTGCTCTGCCTTATGGGAAATGTATGCGTTCTGCAGACTTGTTGATCATGCACACAGTACATTTTGAGGGTGGGAGCAGGAGGGATTAGAAAACCCTTCCCCTGCCTTCACATTTCGACCTTCAGAACTTGTACAGATACACGTCTCCTCCTCTCAATCCACAATAAAGTGCTTGAGCTAACAACACAAGAGAAATCAAATCAAAGCAATCACAAATCTACACACATGGCTGTCTAGTTACTGTAACAGGAGTTGGTGTTCTATGTAAAACCTTGTCTCTAAACTGGATCTGTTACAGTGATCGGCCGTAAGCCTTGCTAATTTCTTTCCTTCCACTCCAATACTTGAGGTTTTCAAGATAGGCAGGAGACTCAAACATCCATGTTCTTCTGAACCAATAAATTAGAACAATAACAACTTAAACACAGAGTAAATAACCACTGATATCAAATAGTAAGCAGGATTTTAAAAAGGGGAGCTCGAGTCTCTTGAAGCCAACAACACCATCTCATAGTCCTGTCCACCCTCTTCTTCTTCTGGTAAAAAACAAACGATATCCTTAAAGATGCACATTAAGTTTTTTTTTTTTTTACACATATGTAGATCAGATGGTTTTCCACCATTATAGCGTAAGAAAAAATGCACTTGAAAGTGCGTGCATTCTGTCCACATCCGGTTTCAGCCTTTTGTTTCTGGATCCGTTGTCATCTTTGGTTGGAAGTTTGTGCATCAGTCGCTTGTCACAGTTCAGTCCGTGATGCAGCCAGTGAAACTAACCGATGATAAATACAGATGAAAGCTAACAAATGAAAAGTGCTTGAACTGCTACGGGAGGGAACAGCAGTGAGGATGGTAGTCAACAGTCTTAGGATGTGGTCCCTCCGTGTGTGTGTGTGTGTTTGTGTGTGTGTGTGGGAGGGCTGCTACTCGTACAGCGTGACAGTGCAGTAGCAGAGGGCTGAGATCCTGCGGTCCACACTGGCTTTGTCTGCAGGGAAAACACACATAACAACAACATATTAATACAAGTGGTTAAAGCTAAATAATGTTATTACACAGACTACAGCTCTACTGGATTCAATGGGCCTCATGCAAAAACATCATATATTCTTATTCTAATGAGCCTGATGAATGCCACCTGCTCAGGAGGAACAGGAGGTGTTCATGAGGTCTGATCATCAGCAGAAACCACAGCGACCTGCATTACCATGCTCAGGCAGCTGTTGCACTGGTTACATGTTCCAGGAAACGACTGGACTGTACATTGTTGTGCAAGAATATGAAGACAAAACTCTTCTTCAAAAATGGTAAGCAATGATGCACAATCACACTTTTTAAAATGTTGATTTCTGTCACATTCGATCACATTTAAACTCCACATTCATTCGGGTGAAGGCACTATAATAATATTTAAGTCAAACAAGTGATTGTATCTGTACGTGGCTCGCACAGAAGGTAGGACTGTTGTATGCACCTCAGAGAAAATTAGAGGAGTGTGAGAAAAATGATGAGTGGACAAATTCTCTTAAGAACAAATGTGTTCTCACGGGCGGTTCTTGCACGGTGCCCATTGTGTTCGACTGTGAGTGTCTCAGAGTTCGTACTCACACTTGACCACGTTCTCAATGTCAGTGGGGTCCTGTAGGATCTTGGACAGGCCGTCCAGCAGCATGGCAGCCTTGCTGTAGCGGTAGGCTATATCTTCTGTCTGCTTGAACATCTCATCCAGAGCTGCTGATTGAACCTGACACACACACACACACACACACATAAACACAGATTATAGCTGCACTTTACTCGTGTCTCGTTCAGCACTGCAGATTCACTGTGTTTGTGTGCTGTGTGTCTGACACTCACCATGTCCACAGCATGATTGTAGATGAGCTTCTCTGCCGTGACACTGTTGATCTCGTCAACAAAGCGCTGTTTATCAGAGAAGAAGTGGTTGAGTTTGTCAGTCAGCCGCCGGCAGAGGGAGATGCAGCTTTTGTAACGCTCATTCAGACTCTTCACCACTGAGAGAAGACGGGACAGGGATTAGTATTTGGTGTATTTGAAAGCTAAATATTTCTCTCCCTATTAAGTAAATAGACATTTTACATAACTACTCTTTCACTTTCTGATGAAGCGAGTCAACAGCAGATGTACCACAGTTTCCAGTTTAATGCACCGGTCACAGTTTGAGACAAGTAATCAGAATCAGAATCAGCTTTACTGGCCAGGTATGTGTACATACTAGGAATTTGACTCCGGTATTTATCTCACTCTCAATATACATACTAGGAGACGACTGAAATGTTCTTACCCTGTTTGACTGCAGTGGAAGGATTGAGCTTGGCTGATTTAATCTGAGCCTTGGCCAGGTGGAGGGAGGAAGCCAGGAGCTGAGCTGCCTTCATGTACAGCACCAACTGCTCCACCTGCCTGTAGGGGGCAGCACAACCATGGTGCATAAGATGGATGGACAAGCTTCAGCACTGCAGCAACATCCCAGACACCAAAGAGTCTCTAGGCATTCCTTACCCCCACTCTTTGCTGAGCTGGCTGATCTGGTCCACGACCACGCTGTCCTGGGGAGGATAGAGCGAGGCGGCGGACACGCCAAGCTCCGTCCCTCCAGCTCGAACTGCCGCCATCTCCAGGACGCAGTCCGTGAATGAAAGCATCATCCGTAGGTGCATCAGGATGTCTGTGTGCTCGCGCTGTACCAGGAATGACAAAGATTAAATGTAAGACACAAAATAAGAGTAAAGAGTATAAAAGAGTATAAACCAGTGATTCATGATGTCCGATTGATCAATTTTGATGGAAAATAGACACCAAACTTAGGACCTCACACCCCTCACCTCCATAAGCGTCTCCTCGGGCAGCTCAGGGGCTTCGAATGTAATGAATCCCTCCAAGCTGGGAGGGGAGGTCCCATAGGGAATGTAACGCAGGCTGCTGGGTGCCCCCTCTGCCCCGGGGACAATCTGCCCGCCACCAAAACCTCCTGGAGGAGAGGAGCCCATGGCCATGCCTGGAGGAGATCCAACATACACCCGGCCGCTGGTGGAGCACAGGGAACCGGCCGAGCTGTTGGAGCCCACTGAGAGAAGGACAGGGAGTGGGGAGCGGAGGATCATGAGATAAATAAAACTGACGTCACCTTCACTAAGAACACCTCACAGCCCTGCTGCTTCTAACTGTTAGCTCATTCGCTTACATACTAGTCCTCACCTGAGGTGGTGCGTGGTCGTGTGCCCAGATGGCTGCAGGTAGGAGGAGTGCTGCTGTTGGGCGGTGAACCCACAGTGAAGAGGACAGTACGGGGACTCGCTGACCCACCCTGAGCCAGCCCACAGGGACCTGCAGGGGCTTTGGGAAGAGGAAATGGAGTTTAAATTAAGCAACATAGATCTGACATTATATTTTTTCATTATGGAAGACATTAGTAATTCCAAATATTGACTCAATGCAACCTTTGGTAAACGACATCCATTGTGTGTGCAGCAGTGTGAGTGTGCCCGTACCTGTGTCCATGGGTCGCTCTGTGTTCAAGCTGTCTGTGCTGCCCTGATAGGCCTGTCCGCCCAAAGTGATTCTGATTGGCTGCTCAGACAGGCGACCCGTACTAACAGACCTGCAGGGAAACCATGAATAACATCAGAACAATGTCAAAGAGCAGTGACATGCCATGGCAGAGAGGAAGAGGGTTAAAGTAAGTTACAGGGACTTGACATATCACTTTCAGTATTTCATCATTCTTACAAAGCCAACATTTCCCATTGCATTTGAAGATGCTGGAAAGTACTCTTTCCTCGTAAAACTGCCATTAGACGAGTCAGCTATCAGGCATCGACTTAGAAGTGTTCAAACAAACTAAACTAAATTTAGCCAGTGTAAAACTAAAATTAATAAAACCATTAAAACCAAACTAAATGAATAAAGATACAATAAAAATACATTTCCAGAAAGTCCAAAGTGTCCCATTAGATTAGTCAGGTTAAGGACTATCACTGATCAACACAGTAAATACTGTATGTAAAAAACTAATACGTCCACGATGTTTGAACCTTAATGGCTACACCAGTGCACCAGCCAACATATCAGTGTAACATTAGTTACTGTGGAAGCTGAGATGGGTGCTACATAAAAGTGATGGTTTGTAGTTCTGGGCCAAAGAAGGAAGCGGACAGAGGATATGTTCCCACCTGCCAAACGTCCTGCTGGCCTCAGGGGCAGCTGGGCGTCCGATGAGGTATGGGCTGCAGTGGAGGGCACAGATATCCCGGGCATCTGCCAACGTCTTGCTGGGCACGGGGCTGTCTGCCAGCGCCATCAAGTTACAGGACGCCTGCGTTTTGGGGATCTTAAACGGCGCAGAAATGGTCTGTGTGGAAAAAGATAAAAACTTTAACAATTGATATTTCAGCTGCTTTGGTATTGACCATCTGCACGCTTAACAATACCTGCACTTACCTTAGTTGGGGAGCCAATGATAGTGGGCAGCGGGGACTTTTGCAGCCAGTCGGACGTGCGGGGGGAGGAGCCCAAGAGCTTGGTGGGGGAGGAGCCGAGGTTGGCCGGTCGGCCGAGCTGAGGGGAGTGACTGCAGGATGAGGAGGAGGAAGGCTGAACAGGGTCTGATAACTGCTTGTGGAGTTTCTGCCTGGTCTGATAGACCTCGGTCAGGGTGGGGGCGCTCTGGAGCCGAGCCCCCAGGAGCTGAGAGGAGGGGACTGGGGAACCTAGAGAACGTAAAGGGACTGGATTAGAACCAATTCAAGTTCATGACCCACATGATACACAGCAGTAAAATAACCATATGCTGTTGATTCAGGGGTTTTGGGCATTCTTTCTGGGAGGTCAGCGGAGACATTATAACCTCAGCAGGGAGTGATCCTACTAGTGACACTTTTATGAACCAGTGTAAACCCTGAGGCTTTCCACTGAGGCTCTTTGTTGGTCATACAATCTGCTTGTTTGTGTGACATTACAAAGTGCTGTTGTGTGTCTGGCTGGGGCCTCATTTCAGACACTGTAGCTTCCCTCTTTGAAAAAAAAAGTCGCCATGACCTCTCCACACAAAACAGTGCGTAAGTTGTAAGTCTGCGGAGTTAATATAACAGCGGTGTTTCAAAAGACCTCGACTCACATGGTGACTCATGCTCTTTGTCAACAATAAACTTCATGACGCACAGGAGAGAATCAAAACAACTCCTAACTGCAGTTACACCAAATCTGCTTCTTTAAAAACCACTGCAAAGGTTGTACACACTCACCAGCCACTTTATTAGGCACATTTCTAATCAGCCAATCACATGGCAGCAACTCAATGCATTTGGCTATGTAGACATGGTGAAGGCGATCTGCTGAAGTTCAAACTGAGTATCAGAATGGGGAAAATGTGTTTGAAGTGACTTTGAACGTGGTTGTTAATGCCTGACGGGCTGAGTGTTTCAGAAACTGCTGATCTACTCTAAATTCCACGCACAACCATCTCTAGGGTTTACAGAGAACGGTACGAAAAAGAGAAAAGATCCAGTGCTAGCAAGGTGTACCTAATAAAGTAGCCGGTGAGTGTATGTGTCCTGTCAGTGTTCAATTAAACTCCTTTTCAAACCGTAATCTGTACTTTGCTTCCTACGCACTCCAGCCTCGGAATCAGTATTTGTCTAAATTCCAGTTTACGCTCCATTCTTCTTTAGTGTTAACAGATTACCATTTGTTGTTCCCCACAGGACCAGTTAAGTTGAACTGTATCTAAGAAAACAATTTGGCAAAGATGGATGTGAGCAGGCTATGTAGAGGGAAGCTGAAGTGAACTGACCTCCTGAGGAGCTGCGGCTGCGAGGCTCGTGGTTCTGCAGGTGACAGCAGCAGTGTCCCAGCTGCTCAGGGATGGTGCCCACTGCAAACACAAACACCACGATTATCACTGTGAGCTTCTGGACAAGTCCAATTCATGTCTGGAAGGAGTTATTAAAAAGCTTATGTGCTCCGAGACATGTCCGGACGTGTCCTTACCGAGGGGCGAGGGGGAGTAGGGCCTGAAGCTGCCTGTGGAGAGACGCCTGCCTGCTGTCTGAGGGACGTCTGCAGAGCTGGGGGACCCCGAGCCCACCTTGGGAAACCCCATAGGACTAGTGTTGGAGCGCCTCACTGTGCCAGACCTAGAAACACATCAAGTGTGTAGACTTTAACAAATATAGGTGCATGTCATTCAGTTTCAGAGCTACGAGAAAATTAACTAGTCCAAAGAGTAAAGTAAGAAACAAATAAATAAATACACTTCTTGGCGTAATCAAGGATTCAGTTATTCAACGACTCTCTTCCAAGTGACTCCTTCTTCTACCTTTGGCTCATTTCAGACAGTTTTGCCAGTTAGGAAATACTTGTTTGGCTGCTGAGACATTAACTGCTACAAGAAATGTACCAAACCTCAACACAGTTTGAGTCACACAGAATGGAAGCATGTGTGGGAGCATTTGCTGTGCAGACAGCTCATCTCAGATCTATTGATTCCAAAATATTTGGTACAATTGCACAGGCTTGCAAAGGAGCAGTATTTTATGGGGACCTTACTGCATCATCTGAGGTCTATGAATTGCAAGTTAAATATAAATCAAATGCCTGCAGAAGGTACAGATTTCATTACAGTTACCCCTGGAGTTTTAATTTCCTTTTATTGGTTTCCAGTCTATCTTAGTACATGGTGTTATTTGTAAAATAAAAGGAAAGTTAAGATCCATATAGTATATTAAGACGTTCTATCTGCCACACTCTTGCTCCCTGAAGTGAGAATAACACTATATTAACACATTAAGAAGGACATGTGATAGGTCAAAGGGACAGAGTCAGAGCTCTAATCCTCCCTGAACAGACTGACGGGACAGGGAGGGTGGAGGGTGGGACAGCTGAACAAAGCACAGCTAGGGGTGGGTGGTGAGGGGAGTACCTGTCCACCAGGATCGGACTCCCGTGGGTGCACACAGGTTAGCTGAACAAGCTGCTACTCCAGAAAAAGGAGGAGATCCTAATCCTCAGAGCTACAATCACTACCGGAGGAATTGAATGGCAAATGACAAAGCCAGCAAACCAGCAGGTGAACACAAGCCCACACACAAGCCAATACAATCAAACCTTTGAATAATAAACACATTAGCAATATAATACAGCTGGATAAAGCCTACAGTAACTCTGCTGTGTTCCTTTTCAGGCAACAGACTGGAAATAGGAACAATAGAACTAATGTTCCTGTGAAACAAGGTGCCACCCTCCTTTCTGCCCCTGCCCTCCTATCTGCTCTGTCTTCACTTAAAACCTGCCAACAAAGCCTCCCAGCAACAGGTTGAGTAGCCACAAACTCAAGCAGGCACTTAGCTGATGTAATTTCAGTGAAACTTTACGGCTGATGAAATAACAGCCTGGGTTTTCATTACCCAGGCAGGAAATTCAGCCCCAAATGCCGAGTAAAAGTCACAACAAACAGGTGCCCATTGCAGGTGTTTCATTAGCACCAATCAGTAAAAAAGGTATAAATTTGGCACAGAGCACCAAGGGCACTTCCTTCACCTTCAGACCCAGCAGAGGCAGCTCTTACCTGGGGGAGCTGTACAGCGTGGTGGTCGGGCTGCTGGAGAGGTTCTGCTTGATGCGCTGGTAGTTGCGGATCTGTGTGGGAACAGGGATGGGGGTGGTCTCAGCCCGTGGAGACACCATGGGGGTCTGTCCCGGGGTGGGCTGTGGCTGCCTGGAGGGAAAGAACGGGGAGACGAGGGCGGTTAGCCAATCTGCTTGATGCCGCTGCCGCTTCCATATATGCAGGACATCTTGAGTGGTGTCAACACCCATAAGTTCAATCTCCAAACGGCTGCTGCTTGTGTTATAAGTCTAGAGTGCAGGGAGTTTCTTTCTGCAGCCTCGAGTTCTTTGTTTACTTCGGTGTGGAGGCAGGTTGAAGAACTTAAGTTTAGCCTGGCTGATCATGAGGGCAGAGCCAGTGGGAGAAAAAAAAGGAGGGGGAGCCAGGCTTCCATGTAAACACAGACGCAGCACCAATCAGCTTAAAGCTCATTCTGCTGGGGGCAGGGCTAGAGGCAGGGCCATCCAATGGCACGTGTGAAGCTGGTCCTCTGCGTTCAGCAGACACATGAGAGGAAGTGCAAAGAGACTCAGCTCATTTGCATTCTTTTGTTATTCCAGAGGAGACAAAATGTTCTGGAACATAAAGTCATGACCAAGTCACCCGCAGAGGGCTGTGGCATACATATGGAAAGCCAAAAACAAAAAAATAAAGAGGGGGAGGAGTGGAGGAAATGGCCATTAGAGAGCAGCATCAGTTGGAAACCAGTATTATGTACTGATGTGAAGCCTGGGAGGGTCTACAAAGCAGAGGAGAGGACACGTGAGGCAAATGCTAGTCCAGACAAAGAACCAGATAGCAGCTGCTTTGTTGGATTCATGCAATTCTGATACAAACCTGACCACGCGTTGTCCTTCTCCACACACTCAACACAGATCGACAAGACATTTGATACAGTAACCCATGATGGAGGCTTTCTATTTTTCTCCAGGTTGCTAAAAGCTTTATTGATCCCAGCTACAGCTAATATGGAGAGGAACGTTACACAGTACACAGTTGTGCCCTTAAAAAGAGACTTTGTAGGTCAGTGAACAGCTGCTTTTTAAAAGGAGAGTGACTAAATATGAAAGTCAGTTGCCTCTCCACTGACCTGATTTTTAGTAAGCAGCCCAGGAGAGGGGGATGGGATCAAACAACTCTAGCCTCTGTCTTTTTATTATATCTGGTCACTTCTGTTTCTCCTTATCTATCTCTCTCTCTTTTTTTCCTTCTTCTAATCTCTCGCTTTCTGTACAATGATCATCTCCTCTTCAGACATCCTGCTCTTCTACCCCAAGCCTCTGTTCCTCTGCCTCCCCCTACACCGGGTGCAGAGGACAAACACGACTGTGATTTAGGAGCAAAAATGGTTCCTGGGTCAATGGTTAACTAACTTATGTAAGCAGCAAAGAGTTACTGCTATGGAGAAAGCCACTAAAAGTACAGTTAGCAAAGGAAGGGAGTAAAGCTGGCAGCATGAATGGTTAGGAGAGGATGAGGCACCACAGCAATAAAGACAAAACGGAGTGAGTGTCACAAAAAAGGGAACAGAGAGAGAACGGGTTTGCTTGAGGCCGTTTACACATGCAAACAGGAAAGCAGGCCGATAGAAGAAGTGTAACGCAGCGTCTGGCTGTAGGTTGTTAACAAAGGGAGGGGAGAAAGAACAAGTTTTACACTTAAATGTATATACAGTATTCTCCATAATTTAGAAACAAAGCTGTCCAGGCTACAGGGATTACATATAGCTAGTTAAAGTTCTAAAACTTTACACTGCAGGAAAACAACTGGTTGGACATGAGGACAGGCATTATTCAATATTCTATTGTGCTCAAAGCTAACCTATCTATCTAAGCTATCTCTCATTTCCTTTCTCTCTTTACTGTTTTACTTATTCTTGGTAGTACAATTCAATTTTTTACATCATTTATTTTATTATCTGTAAAAAAAAAACCTGGCTTGTATATTATTTGAAACCCCCCAAAAAATACTCAAAAAAAGAGCCACACCATTGCACTGGGTGACATTTTCCTTCATCACCATGATGACTAGTTTATTTGGTCATACTCACCAAAGCGACAAATGAGTGTTATTTCACTGCTGAAAATAGTCCCCAACAAATGCCCCTATGAATGCTGCTCCACTGAAATGGCGTGCTTGCACAGTACATGTGAGCCTGTTGTGATCTTTTAATACACAGCTGAGGCACAGTAATAACAGTCACAGCTCCATTTTTCAGTGAGTATTTGTGTGATTCTATTCTTATCCCGCAGCCCTCCGAGGGGCAGGTGCTTTATTTAGCACAGCACCACCTTTTTGTTCGGCTCAATGTCTGATTCATAACTGACTGATCGTGCAGATATTTGGAGGTGGGCAGAAGAATTCACTTAATGTCAAATGGACAGTGAGTGTGTGTGATATCTGGTGTAAAACTGAGAGGAGGGTGTTTTGCTGCTGGACAGAGAGCCAGAAATAGTGATACTAAGAAACAAAAGAAGCCTCGTTGGCATAAAAACACACAAAGAATAGATATGACCTTACACACATACACGTGAACCTCAAGGCTGTCTGTGAAATGGTGAGACTCACAGCATCATGTCACATTTCTATTTCATACTGCATAGTCGCATAGTCTATTTTTTTACTCTGACTCTTGTCAACATCCAGTTCACACTCCATGAACTGCGTCTGATTAGTCAGTGATGCTGCCGGGCTACATTTCAAAAATAAAAAACACTTTCTGCAGCATTCACAGAGGCTTCTAATCTCTTCTAATGCCCTTTGTTATTTTTATATAGGACCAACCTATGACCAACATAAAGCTGGTAACAACAGCTTTTTTTCCCCAGACTTCAGGAAGTTACTGCTCCAGGACATGAAATAATCCCGCACATAACCTCCTATTAAACCACAATATGTCAGTTTTACACTTTGGTTTTTGTTCAAAAAACTATCAAACAACTATTTGAATATCCTGTGTATTGCATTAATGCCTCCCGCAGCTTTACTGGTCAATGACTCAGGCTTCCTGTAGAGGTTTAATTTCTCTTTCTAGAACTATATTTCTTTGTTTATAGCTTTTACCTTGGGTTCATCATGAGTCCTGCTGATTGTCATGTACGTATGTAAGAGTATGTGAGATGACTCTGGTGTTTTCAAACCACTAAAAACTGTTATTGGATAGGTTGAAACTTTTTCCTTTTTCACTGAAGACTTTTAGTTTCTCATGATCATATAAACTCTTCAAGTCTTATACTGACCCTCCACACATGAGAAACTCGCTGGATGGCCGGGGACCCACTGCCATTGGCTGATCATCTGACGAGGAAGAAAGAGGGAAAGAAAAGAATGATGAAGGTGCAACAGGCTTTACTGATCAGCAGTAATTAGCTGATTAAATTATACTCAAAACACCAGCTGACACTCCCAGTGCTCTGCACTTTGTTCATTGTTTGGGTGGAGGCCTAGCAGTTGGATGTGTGTGTTGCAGCAGGTGCGGAGCATGAGGTTAAATTTCACCAGGCAAGAGGGTAAAGTGTGTGTGCCTACTGTTTGTGGACTGATGTCTACAATTACAGCGTGACATGCTTAGCAGCTGTCTACCTTACTGGCTGTGGATTTGGTGACATGTGAGTGTGTGTGAGCATGTGCGCTGTAGGTATCACTGGCAGGTAGTGAACGTGACTTCACATGTGTACTGTAGCCACTGTATGTCTATTCATTAGTTGAATCTCAAGACATCTGTGTGCTTGTACAGAACAGATAGGTCACTGTATGTACAGTTTGTCTATGAACTTACAATACGTCATATGCTAAAGCCATGTCTCGAGGTGAGCAATATAAACACTGATACAAAAGTTCCTTGATAAATTAGAAGCTTCAATATACTGTCAATGAGTTACTTTCCTTAAGTAAACTATTTATAACCAATCATATGTCTTTTGAGAACAGACAGCCCACTTAACTAGGTGCAGAAGGGTTAAATTAGTTAATTAGTGCTTTTGTCTTGCTATCAAACGTTGATTTGTGTTGGGACAAAAAGTAACAGTTGAACTCACAGAGTTGTAGAGCTGCTTTGACTGTCTCAAACGCAGCTGGGCTAGCATTAGTCGAAGTCTGACATGAATAGCTACACTGTTTGCAGTCATGAAATTCTTGGTTATTTTTCAGGTATTGAATGTACTACTAAGGAATTTTAACCTGAAGGGACTCTTTAATATGAACAGATATTGTGACTTAACTAATATTTTGATATTGTTTACATCAGTAGATGCATATATAAAAAAAAGGTCCTGATAAAACTTACTGGCATGTTGCCCAGCCCGACAGGACAAATTCTTGCATTATCTCCCTTTAAAATAATGAGGTGAGTTACACCTGAGTGGATTTATGGGAAATCCAGCTGCAGGTATGTGTGTGTACAGTATGTGTGTTGACACTTACAGCTGTCAGTAGAGATGTGAGGCACCAGGACAAAGTCGTCAGTGTCACAGGATGAGTTCTTACTGCTGGTGCTTCCTGCAGACTCTTTGGACAGCTGCAGAAAGTTGGGTGGACCGAGCGGAGGGGATGACAGACCATCCTCTGCTAGTGTCTGCATGTCCGGGAGAGACTGGTCACAGACAGACAAGGGGGGGGGGACAGCAGAACTTGAACTATGAGTAAGAAGGGTCCAATTATTTTCCATTTTTGGACAACGTGTTTGTACTCTTTGTACTGGAATAAGCAAACAGTCACAATAGGAGCACAGCCGGGGGCCACGGTGAATATTAGATTACCTTTTGTTAAAGTGTATTGAGGATTTATAAAGTATCAAACTCACAGGAGGGGAGTTGTAGCGGATGCATGGGGAGCTGCCACAGGAACTGTCAGTTACTGTGTTGGAGACACTGGGGACCGGCACCGGACACGCTGAGGGGAAGAAATTCACTGATTAATCAGGTTTTCAATTGGATGATGTCAAAGTTATCTTGCTGGGGAATGTGAACTTTTGTTCTTACATTTTTTAATGGTGGATGTCGGTTCCAGGAAAGGATGGCTGAAAAATGCATCTGCAGAGTGAGGGGTTAGGGACAGAAACAGAACAGATCAGAGACAAACATCAAGAGCCATCACAAAGTATGTCAAACCTGATCTAAACAGCACATTTACCATTTCATGTTCAAAGACATCACTATTATGTCGCGACTCACCAAAATCCATCCTGTCTTTCTGATTCCTCTGCAGCAGCCCGAGCAAAAGGTCGCTAAGTGGCGGCGATGTCTCCCTTGGGATGCTGGGTAACGAGAGAATAGCAACATTAATACCCTGTTTTTCACAGGGTGACTGTAGGTTGTGCAAAACAACTATCTTACAGTGTCACACAATGAAATCTTGATCACAATCTATATCAGGCTGTACAACATCAATTTTGAGGCACATCAGATGTTGCAACAAATACCTGTTGAATTGTAGCACCACGACATCTACAGCCATGCTAGTGGATATGTGAGGCCGTATTGAGCTAAATGCTAACTTCATGCTTACATGGTCATAATGGCTAACACGCTGATGTTTGCGGGTGTTTGCCATGTTGACCACGTTAGCTTAGCATGCTAATAGTTGCTAATAAGCAGTAAACACAAGTACAGCTGAGGCTGATGGGAATGTAATTAGATTTACTGGTGATAAAACAAAGTATTGATCTGATGGTTGTGGTAGCTGAAAAGTCAGAGAATCACCAACGTGATTACAGTTCATCCTGTGGGGACTATGACTGTGTCTGTAAAATGACATGACAATTCATCCAAAAATGTTTTTGAGATATTGTCCACCTGCTGGTGGGACAAGAAGAAAGACAGGGCATCGCAAAAGTCAGTAGGATAAGTCTTTTTCTATATGAATGTATTTCAGTCTGGACCAAAGCGGTGGCTCCAATGACCAACAACATTGCCCTGTATAGAGCCAAGTCACTAACATGGCTAAAAACAACAGATGTAAGCAGAGACATGTCATCAACTTGCATCATCCATCTGCACCGGTGTCAAAGATTTCACCACAAGTATTCTCACAACTGTCACCTTTCATCTGGGACAGCGCAAGTCAAAAAGGAGCCTTAAAAACGAAAGACAAGAGATTTTGTGTCTTACATTGGTTGTAGATTCTTGTTCTTCTCATAGAACATCCTCAGGTCTTGGGGACTATTGGCCTGAAAATATGATTATAGAAATTAGACGCACAGGTACACACATCTACACACACGTGTTACCAGCTTGTTGTGCACAGTATTAACCTGGAACGGTGGCTTGCCAACCAGACACTGGTAGATGACCGTCCCTATGCTCCAGAGGTCGGCCTTGGCATCGTAGTTCTGGGACATGATGACCTCAGGAGCCTGAGGAGGGAAAGGTCACAAGTAAAGATCCAGAGCAGGGAGTAACAGAAAGCTGACAGGTCATTTTAAAATGACTGACCTCAGCTGCAATTCTAGACACACACAAACCATATGCAGTAAAACACACTGACCATGTACATGGGTGACCCACATAGTGTGGCTGCCATCATGTTGCTCTGGAGGTACCGTGCAAAGCCAAAGTCAGCTGCAGGACAGAAGCATTAAACAAACCAGTCAATACACTGTTATTACTAATAACATGAACCGCTATTGTTGAAGAATGCCTGGGAGACCAACAATAGGAACAGTTACACATGCTAAACACAGAGAAAAGTGTTGTTAAAAATGCATTAGTTATGATGTTTGACTGTGGGCGGCATAGCAGCTATTTGTTTGATAGTCAAGGTTATGTACACAGAAAAAGATCTCTTCCATGCCCAGTGCACTTTTGCCTCTCAATCTGCTTCTGACCAAAAGAATTTCACTGCACAAGAAGAAACAAACATTTCAGAAAACCCTTCTGAAGTCACCATCTAACTAATTCCAAATTCCTTTCAACATGGATAAAATGATTCAGTCACCTATTTTGATGCGGATGCCACTGATGTTGGACTTCTTGCGACCCACATACGACAGCAGGATGTTTTGAGGTTTCAGGTCCCGGTGGATGATTCCTTTGCTGTTGAGGATGCGCATGGCAGCAGCAATCTGCTGGAGGAAGACCCTCAGCGTGTCTTCTCTCAGCGTCCCTTTAGCTAAAGAGGAGATGAGAGTACGGAAATCAAAACGGTGCTGTTTGTCAGTGCACATTAGTTGAAGCTGAAGCAATAACAGCTGAAAACTCTTAAAATGTGTTTTCCCCAGGAAGGAGAGACCTGCCATCTTAAGGCCAGTTCAGACCAAAGATTCACGTGCGTGCACACAAGGACGTACATGCACACATGGTGTGCATTAACAATCCAGCCAAAGGTTTCACACTATTCCACTGATGGACAAGTGGCAGTCAAGCTCAGAGAAAGGCAGCAATGCACCAACAAAGGCAAAGAAGAGCACTAGCTAGTATACATGGATGTAAACAGAGTCAATTTGAAGAAGAATTGGCTTTGCAAACCTCGACAGGTTTGTTAGACCTGTGACTGTGAGGTGTTGGTGAGTAACACTGAATGTAAACATAGCTTTTGCACGTTTGACCTATTGATGTCATTCAGGTGCTTCCTGCTGACTAATGAAGCACCTTAATGACTGGTTTCCTTGGTCTGCACTCACATGATGAAAAATTAGATTTAAATACAAGAAAAATAACATGCAGTAATTCAACACTATTTTGCACTGCAGCTGCTCTTACATCGTAAAAACAGAAAGCAACCACAACTCCACAAAAGGTGCTTATCAGCCTTGCTTGATTAAAGCTAATAATTAGCATATTATAGTAATAATCCTGAACTAAATAGTGTAAATTGAGGCAGTGAAGGTCCCATTCCCTGGTGGTAGTGAAATAAGTCTAATCCGATGAGAGACTAAGAGGATTCATCTCTCTCTCTCTCTCATTCTCTTTCTCCCTCTCTCTATCAAGCCATTGTGAATACAATGTAGGCATAGATCAAACCAGTAAGCTTATCAGAATTAATCTTGGATTTGGGGGTTTAGCAGCTCTCTGCCCACCACAGTGGACCATCTTCTTCAAGATCCTCTTGTATAATGCAAGATGGTTGTTACCTATAGTGTTCAAAGCCTTGAAGAAAACACAGAAGACTTCCACTGGTGGGAACCCAGTCCCATTACTCAGATCAAGATGAGCGGTCAGGTGGGTACAGGTGAGTCTCCAGAGCACTGTGACACTCTGAACACTAAACCACTATGAGCCCACTATGTCAAAACCACCAGTGTTACTCAAGCAGAGACTCCGGGAACACAGTGTCACAGATGGGTCTGACCGTGACCCATTCTGTAAACTGCAAATGTGGACATCTGGGGAAGGTACATTATGCAAAAGTACATTGATAAGAGAGCTGTTCCAGCCACACAATCAGTGTTTTTATTGGGCAGAAGTGTAAACGCGTGTTATTATCTAACAGAGGAATTGGCAATCTGCCACTCATTTGTGCGCATGCGCTTAAAAGTGCTGCCTGATACGGTTGCTCCGCTCGTCTTACTTGCTCTTTTAAATCTTTTTGTTATTTAACTTTGTACTTATGGGTTTTTTGTTTGGTGTTAACTTGTTGGAGTCGTGGCCTCCACAAATGTGCT
>JAVQJL010089954.1:0-10315 GCA_036024295.1 Nannoperca obscura | reverse complement strand
CTCTATTTTCTACTGTTTATTATTCTTTTTTCAATAACTTTATCGAGCATTGTAACTGTATCAAAAAGCAATTTCCCTTCAGGGATTAATAAAGTATTTCTGATTCTGATTCTGATTTGCGGTCAACCAGGCCAAAAGCGTTTTGCTGCCATGTCAACGCATCGCGTACTTAGGGCTGCTCCTCGACTCTTGCACCATGACGGCTCGGTTGTCGGAGGCACAGGTGGAGGCGATTTTGTGGTTGGCTCGACGGGTGCACAGCGCACCGCTAGCCTCCGCCAGCAGCATCCAGTCTCTGTTGGGCATGATGGCAGCGGCTCACCCTGTGGTGCGCCTGGGGCTGCTACATATGAGGAACCTACAACGTTGGTTCGGCCGGTTTCGGCTGCATCCCCGGCACGACAGGCACCGCAGAGTCCACATTCCGGCGCTGGCACGCCGAGACGTAATGTTTTGGGACTCCCCCTCGCGGGGAGGGGTGCAGCTAGGCTGCGTGGCCAGATATGTTCAGGTCTTCACAGATGCTTCCCTGACAGGCTGGGGCCTCCGTGGGGGCGTGTGGTCGAGTGTTCCTCATCACATCAACTTTCTGGCAGTGCGCCTGGTGCTGTTTCACTTTGCTTCAAGGCTCAGGGGGCGGCACGTGATGGTGCGGTCAGACAACACCGTTGCCGTGGCTTATCTGAACAAACAAGGGGGGGTGAGGTCGCCAGCACTTCACAGGCTGGCAGCGTCCATTTTGCTCTGGGCAGATCGCCATCTCTGTTCCTTGAGGGCCCGACATGTTCCAGGGGCTCTCAATGTGAAGGCGGACCGGATGTCCCGGGGGGGAGGGCCCCTCGTGGGGGAGTGGGGCCTCTCCTCGGACATAGCAGCACTGCTTTGGCAGCACTTCGGCCGCACGGTGGCGGATCTTTTTGCCAGCAGGGACAACACCATGTGCCCCTTGTGGTTCTCCCTGAGTCCAACGGACTCCCCGCCATTGGGGGTGGAAGCCCTGGCTCATCCCCTGTGGCCCCCGGGCCTTCTGTATGCCTTTCCACCTTTGCGTCTTATGATGCCGTTGCTGCATCGGATCAAGACTCAGCATTTATCGGTCATAGTAGTGGAACCGGACAACCCCGGGGCCCGGTGGTATCCAGTACTGATCCAGGGGGGGCTACGGGCCCATTCTACAAGGAGCATTTCTGCATCCACTGAACTATTTTGAGGCGTTTCCATGTCAGACATCTGTCTGGCAGCCTCTTGGTCGTCGGAATCTACGTTTGTGCAGTCGTATCTTCAGGATATGACCTCGGGGTCGGTGGCACACGCAGTGCTCGGTGCACAGGTGTTGGCACCAACCGTGGTTCCGACAGAAGGGTCCACCTGACTCTAGGGTCCAGGTAGTGACCCGGCAGACCGGTGAGTGGCACCTGGGCGAGTATGCCCACAGCGGGCCTACCGGCTGCAGGATTGGTAATTGGCCTGTTGGCTGGGCAGGGCCCAGCTGGGGTACATCTTATCCCTACGGCCTTCGTCTTGGGTTTTTTAACCAATAGCGAAGCCCATTAGAGGGCAGAGCATGTACGACATAGAAATATAGGTTACCTAATGTAACCCCAGTTCTATGAGTACATGCGAGGCCCTCTGCCAGCCCAGCTGGTCCCAGGGTGGTTGCTGAGTTTTCAGGGGAAACAGGCAAGGCACAGACTGGGGTTATATAGGAGGAGGATACTACCCCCTGATTGGTGGATGAGTACACTGAACTTTGACTCAGGGGTCGAGGCTCCGCCTCGAGGGGATAAACCAATAGCGAAGCCCGTTAGAGGGCCTCGCATGTACTCATAGAACTGGGGTTACATTAGGTAACCTATATTTGTGGCCTCTCTGATCTTCTCTCTACACTAATAGAGTGGTAATTTATTTCTGTGTCTGATGAACAGTTGTATTGTGTGTTGTTTTGTACCTTGTTCTTCTGATTAGCATGGGGGACTTCCAGCAGTTTGAGCAGGACATCTACCCGACAGGATATTACAAAGATGACCAGGGTCACACTGTGGCCTACTATGATACCATAAGCCCTGCTTATTACGAAGAGTAAGTATTCAGACTTTTGAGGATAGACCTAGATTGTGCCTCTAATGTATTGCCATTTCCTTCGAGTGACATAAGTATCATTATCTGAAAAATATCCCAATTGCTGAAAAACCCAGAAGGTTGTTTAAAGGTTCCCTGTGGAGTTGACCACTACTAACAATATGGAGCAATGTTTTTAAGTGTGGGTCGCCATTTAGTTTGCTTGTGCACATGCACAAGAACATGCATCCATGCATGTTTGCACACAGCGATACACATTATAACAGGTTGCAGTAATGTGTCAACAAAGACACACCAATTCACCAACCAAGGTAGTGAAAAAGACCCCAAGTTAGGAAGCATGGATGTAAATAATGCAGGTTTCAAACTTTTAAGAAAAGTTGGCTTTTTGAGGAAGAAAATGTCTTCAACATTTTTGTAGACCCCAAGGAACCACACACGGAAACAGAAACTACACCAGAAAGCACCACAGGGCACGTTTAACAAAGCACTTGTTGTTCTTGAGGTATTTGTGGAATCCTCAAAAACTCTTCTAACCATCTGGATGTAAAAATATTCTGTCTGCTGCATGATAAAAATAGATTAGACTTAACCTGCTTCCCAAGTTGTGATTCTGTTTGCTGATAAAAACAAAGAAGGTAGCTGGAAACGGAAGATGGACATTCACTGTAATTGTCACGGCTGGTGAGTGTGAGACAGCAAGGAATAGGATCCAAACGCAGACTGGCGAGCTGGACATAATTAATTTGATTAAATGATTTAAATTGATTTATGATTTATTAACGTATACAGTGGGTACAGAAAGTATTCAGACCCCTTTAAATTTTTCACTCTTTGTTTTATTGCAGCCATTTGCTAAAATCAAAAAAGTTCATTTTATTTCCCATTAATGTGCACCCCATCTTGACAGAAAAAAACAGAAATGTAGAAATTTTTGCAAATTTATTAAAAAAGAAAAACGGAAATATCACATGGTCATAGATGCGGGTGGGGTGCTGAGTGTACATTAATGACAAATAAAATGAACTTTTTTGATTTTAGCAAATGGCTGCAATAAAACAAAGAGTGAAAACTTTAAAGGGGTCTGAATACTTTCCGTACCCACTGTAAAGGCAGGTTCCAGTACAAGGAGACAGGCAGGCAGGCAAGTTCAGGCACAGGCATGGGGTCAGGTTCTGGTCCTACCTTCAAAACAAACGCATAATATACAACTTTGGTCTTGCAGGGAATGAATGGAACAGGGCCGGTAAATAAACATTCACTGATGAGTGAATGAATATCAGGTCAGTAGGTGGGAAGGGAAGGTCAGGCAACTGCAGAGCAGATGAGGGAAGTGGGAACAGGTGTGAAAATGGGTGAGGCATTCAGGTGAGGGGGAAAGGAGGGAACATAGATGGAGATGGGCCTGCTCTGGAGGCCAGCGACCAAGAGCGCACCACTCTGGAGATTGGCCAGCAGAGGAGTGAATGCAGAGGAGGCTGGAGTGACAGGCTCAGGAATAACAGGATGAGGAGAAATGCTTGCATAAAACCTCCATCTATAAAATGCCACCAACTGGTCAAATTCAGGGTCTTACATCAAGAAAACAGCAAGGAAGCTTGGCTCTTCATTAAGTAAACATCCTGTGTCACATTTCATTTAATCTTATGTTGTTTCTCTCTTTTCACTTCACTTTATAGAGAAATAGATCATATATAACATATAACATTTATAGTGCTGTAGATTGTGAGTGACTGCTTTTGTTAACATGGCAAACACAACTCCACTTGAGGACACCAGAAGTTCAAGCCTCTCACTGGGGGTGTCAGAAGGCATTCTAGGACATGTAGGAACTCACTGACTTATGTAAAAGTAGGAGTGGCAGGCTTTGGAAAAAAGTGTTGTCTATTTTAGGATACGTAAATACTAGAATGACTTGAACATTACTGGTTGATGACACCTAGAACCTACGGAGTATAGATTTTCCTACTTTGAAAGCATGTAAAGCATTATCACATAACTGCTTTTATACTTTCGTTTATATTAATGTTTTTTCTTGCAACTCTGTTGTTTTAAGTGGAGGACAGGCTTTCATGCCGGGTTCTCTGGATCTTTCCATGGAGCAGCAGTACAATGGGGGGTTCTACCAACCTGCAATGCCTTTTGGGACTGTGGGAAACACAGGAACTGATTCTCCTGATGAAGAACCTCCCCTTCTTGAGGGTAAAAATAAAAATTTGCTTTTCTTATGGGCTAGATGCTTAACAAATGTTTTCTTTTTGTCATTATTACTACCCATGTTGCATTACTTTAAATCCAGCTAGCAATCATACATTCATATAGGAGGTCAGATGTGTTGACCTCAGGAAACAGCTGGCAAACCAACTAATCACTGAAGGCAACATTCCTGTATTCACACTGCAAATAAAAGCCACATGGCACTGGGACTTATTACTTCATACTAACTATCAGAAAGAGCTACTGGATGACCAGGAGGAGCTGGCATTGCATTCAAACAAAGTACAATGATTGGATTTTGTTTTCTATAAATTGAGCAACTTTTCCCCTGTTGATTGTCTAGAACTTGGCATTAATTTTGACCACATCTGGCAGAAGACGCTGACAGTGTTGAACCCTTTTAAGCCTGTAGATGGCAGCATTATGAATGAGACTGATCTGACAGGGCCTATCCTCTTCTGCATTGCACTGGGGACCAGTTTGATGATGGTGAGTAGCTAACACAGTACTGTCTATCTCACAGAGAATAAGATCATTACTAGGAACCCCTTTCGACATTCACTGCTGTATATGAAGTCTCTCTTTATTTCTTTATATATAATCAGGCAGGTAAAGCCCACTTTGGTTATGTGTATGGGGCCAGTGCTACAGCCTGTATTGGGATGTACATTCTGCTGAGTCTGATGAGTTCCCTGGCAGTGTCTTACGGCTGTGTGGCCAGTGTCCTGGGCTACTGCCTCCTGCCCATGGTGGTCCTCTCTGCATTTGCTGTCTTCTACTCTTTGCAGTAAGTCCATTAAGTGGTTCTGTATTGTTACTGTTTTTATTTGTGACTTGTTGGCTGTTAAAACTCAAAATGTGTTAGCATTACAGTTCACTTGGGAATATATCAAATGTTTACAAAATAAAAATCTTAACTTAAGATCTAGCATTAACTAGTATTTCAGCTTTTAACCAGATCTCAGCTCTTCATCGTGTTATAGAGTTTGCTCAGTTGTCCTCATGTGACCTACCATATAGTACTTAAGTCATATAATAACAGGTGGGGCTTGGGGGGTTCATAAAAGTTGTTGGTGGAATCACCTACACAAGTAGAAATTGTAGCTGTAACACTACCATGTTGCTCTTATCTTTAAGGAGTGCTGTACAATGTACAGCTCAGACATCCATCCCAAAATAGGTTAGGTATGGGCTTGTGAAGGACACTAAGGTTAAAATGGATTGTTCTTGAGTTTTTGTGAAACATCTCAGTCCACAAGTAGGCAAGAATGCTTCTGTATTTTGTCTACCAGCAATGATGGTGGAGGATATGTGCCACTCCCACAACTGTATCTTGTCACTAAATATAGTTTTTAGTTTTAGAGAATTTTAGATAATTTGTTGTTGATTTAGTAAAATAATGTCAACTTGGAAAAGTTCTCCCATGTCTTCTAAGATATAAGGATGTGCTAGTTGTGCGAGATCAGCCTGTCAGCATTCATGGTTTTGAGACTTGGAATTGTTGTATTCTGTGTTGGGAAAGGCCTTACATTCCGCATACTTTTTCATTCATTTAAAACAGCACCACTTATTCCCTCTATTATCCTTTCAGTATAAAATGTAGGATACAAGTCATTCCTGGTTGATTGATGATTGGCCACCATCTCACTTACACATAGGAGCACAGGAGAGAACACTAAACACAGCAGCCCACAGCAGAATTAGGAAAAACACTTCTCCCACTTCATGAAATGGCAGATGTGTTTTTCCCAATTCTGTTTTGTGTATTAATGTTTAGACAATATTTTCAATGTTGCTTAACATAGAAACAATCATACAGCTTTATGTTATAACCAACAATTTTCATTATTTCAACTTTCTGAGAATGTTCTTTTGAGAATGTCTTATTTTGCCATGGCAAATGACTCAAAATACCCATGAGCCAAAGCTAGTCAAAGGCGCAAATCAGAGTGGTAGCATATTCAAAATATATGGTCAGAATCTTAAGCTTGATGATTAGATGTTTTGATAACATTATATATTATGTACAGTTTAATTCTCCTGAATGGTGTACCATGACAGATGTGATACATAGCTTACATGTAGGTACAAGGGAATAAGTGTGTAACAATGTGAGAACTTAAAAATAATAGTTTGTATTTTTTAACAGGTATTCTGTTATTTTGGCGTACAGTGTGACAGTTACTGAGAACTTTTAGGGGAAAGTGAGGTAATGAGATCTACGTAAATCTGCTGTGATTTATTTCTTACTTACACTGCAGGGTACAGATGATAAACATAATGAGGACAGGCTAACTTGGTTTGTAAATAACTAAGGGGTACATTTGTGTTTTTACTTTACAAACTGAGGTCCAAGTGTATTGTCAACATACTGTAGGCTTATAGTTGTGTATATACTGTAAAGTCAGCCACTGAGAGTCATTGCACAATATCACTTTCCAACTCAGAACCAGCACCAAAGAAAAATCCACATCAATAAGCAAAGGAACAAATTAATGGTCTATTTCATTTTGGACCAACAAAGAAAAAGGTCTTCTAGAGTTCAGGTCAGGTTGGCTTTCATGGTTAAAATGCGTGAAATCCCTCTTTTTGTTTTTACAGAGGCATCCTTGAAACAGTGTTGGCCTTGTTAGGCATTTGTTGGTGTAGTCACTCTGCCTCCAGGATCTTCATCTCCACCCTGGCTATGGAGGGCCAGCAGCTGTTGGTGGCTTATCCATGTGCCCTGCTCTATGGGCTCTTTGCACTGCTCACTGTATTTTAACTATTACTAAACCTTCACTTCTATCAACAAAGTTAAAGGAGGTTATGTTTTATAGGCCTTTATTTATGTACTATATGGTTTGATTGTATCTTTGTTCTGTTAAGATTTTTATATTGAATACCTACATGGTAGATATTTGACTGAGATGATGTCTTGTGTATGTTATTTATTCTGTCCTTGAGAGATTTTGATGAATAAAAATGTATGTAATAAGTGTATCTGATTCCTGTTGTCAGTTTAATATCATTTTGTTTTAGTCTTTTCTTAAATCCTTATAAATCCTCCTATACAGCTCTCCTTAATCGTTCCCTAACAGTTTGGATGCAGCCTGAGTTTTGAGTCATAACAGACAACTCTAGGGGATTGGAAACTCCATTTTCTTGTTGGGAGTTTTATTGTGATTTTCATCAAAAAGGGGGCAAGGGAAAAAGTCCAGCAACTTGGGTCCACCTTCAGCATGACAATGTACAATATGTGATTCCACTTAAACACAACAAAGTAGAGCTGCAGCTAGTACTCACCCCCTTCACTAAGACCAACTAAAGGACATTTTCCAACCATCTTTAACACATATGCAAATGAACATGTGTTTTGATCCACTACTGTTATATGAATAGGAGTTTGTGTAGATAAACAGCTGGTGACCCTAATTCTCCTGTTGCATGCCAAAAAGAGCTAAATGAAAAGAGTGCCAGTCAAACCTCAAATCAACCAAAAAAACGATGTGGAAAACAAGATGAAAATATGATATTTGTGGGTTTTTATTAATTAATTTGAGAGACTACATTCTACTCATAGCATGGTAAAGGTAATATGTCTAAGTTTCCGCTCCATTTCTTAATGCATGAATTTAAAATACACTTATTTAGAAATAGTGACCGGTGCCTATCAAAAGCCACCATAATCCATAGACATATCCCAGTACAGCCTCTTTTGTCTAACAACAGGAGCACTAACATCAAATACAGAGGAAAATAAACAAAAGTTAAAGTACTTGGGTCACCTGAGTATACCAATGGGGACTCATTTGTCATCTCCAGAGGGCACCCTGACATTCAGTGCACATTTTACAGAGAGGCAAATAGGAATGTGTTAGTTATGTCCCACAATTCATCCTGTGTCCAGTGAAAGTATATGGTATATACACAAAGTAGCCTTTCCTTGTTATTACAGTAGAGGGAGCCACAACATCATAGTTTTGCAATATCAAAACCATTCTGGCGGAGTGAGGACACATTTCTTTTCAGTCCCACATGTTTAGCGTTGTGATGAACTGAGAAAATGTAAATCCATTCCATTTGTTGCCTTTAAAGCAACTTCCAACACACTGCTTTATCTTTTAGTTTGCCTCAGGTACACTGATGTATTGGGCCTACTATTGTCCTATTCAAAGCTTTAAGTATTAAAAAGGAGAACAAGCTGTGTGTGCGAATGTCAACAGAGGAGGATGTTAACAGTCACAGTCCACAGAGATTTGGAGCATTCAGAGGAAGAAAAGGAACTCATTTTTCAGACAGCCTTCATGATGTATGGGGGTCTGAGTACACACTGACAACTACAGAGCCAGTAATGTTCTGCAGACAACTTCCTTTAAGAGCTGGGAGAATAGGTGGGGGAGGGGAGAGGAGGCATGGATGTCGACTTAGTTTGCTGTGAAACTAACAATGTGTAACTTCTAAGGGTCCTGGTCCAATCACTCAGGTGGATTCAGTCCCTCCGGTGCTGCACGAGCCTCTGAGGGATCGAGTACCAAGTCCATGATCTCTCTCTGCTCTGTGTGAGAGAATGTGGTGGCACCATCACACTGACTCAGACAGAACACTGCTCATTTACTACTGTTGAGGGTTGGTAACAGGGTTCTTTTTTTTATCATTTCATGATGTACTAGACATAATGTTAATGAAATAAAATACAATAAATAAATTCTTAAAACTAAACTGAACAGTAAAATGATTACCCATACTGTTCATCACAGTTTCCAGACATACTTCCTGTTTCAACTTTGAGTTACTGTACTTACTATACAATGGAGGATATTTACCTACATTTCAGGTGCGATGACCTCCAAATAAAGTGGTTCAGATCATTTTCAAATTGTTGGCTGTCTTACTTCTCATTTGTCACACTTCATTGTAGTCAGATGTCCTTAACTAAACAACAGAATAAGCTGCTTCCTATTTCCTTTCAAAATGATCCATAAGCATTTTCATTTAGCAGAGTAATGTTGGTACATACTTTTCACAAATAATTAATATGACCGTGTCCTGATCTGCTTCCTCTGGTATCGTTACAGACACACACGCACTTGATATGGAATTTGCTGCTGTGGGCTGTCACTGAGGCTATGCTTCCTCACCAGTAGGTGTCACTGTATGACTGTATATGGAGTCTACAGAAAGGATTACGGGAAGAAGAGTGTAACAGGTAAAGCGGGAGAGGGAGTCCAAACACTAAGCCTATTAGCTGTTGCTGAAAGTTAAGTAAAGTTGCTAATAGTTTGCTCATCTTCTGTACTTCACTTGTCAACATAACAAATTGGCGACCAGGATGAACGCTTGAGTACCGAGTCCACCGCCATTCCTTCCTCACACTGATAATACTGTGGCAACAACGTTTCAACATCTACATGCTAGTGATACATGCCAGAGAAGACACGTGGCCTGATGCAAGGCGACGTGCAGTTTCACTTCATTGCCTGGGCCCAGAGGGACAATGCCTATTCTGTACTCTACTGGAACAAGGTACGACGTTTAAGGAGGCCTGGCTAAACTTAAAACACACTTCATCCATAAAGTTAATGTTGTAGCCTGAGGACACACATTCAGACAGCGCCTTCTGTTCTTCAAGAGACAATTTACAGACAATTTAGGGTGAGTCCCCTAGCAGAAAAACGCAAAGGAGACCTTAGGCTTTGCGTTGACCTCTGTGAACCCCAAAAGACTGTGATGTCTGATCCTCTCCCTCATATGGAGGACTTTTTTTTAGAACTAGCTTGTGCTACATGCTACTGCCAGATACAGACACTCAGGCTGAAGTCCAGTAGACTGATGCAGCAGATCAAAGCTTCACTAAGTTCAAAACAATACTTCTGCCCAGCACTCACCATCTATGATCCAAAACTACTGACATGCATTACTTCAATTCAATTCAATTCAATTCAATTTTATTTATATAGCGCCATATCATAACAAAGTTATCTCAGGGCACTCAATCACATGGAGCCGGTCGAGCCCAACTTCCACACACACAAAGACC
>JAVQJL010089951.1:0-12447 GCA_036024295.1 Nannoperca obscura | reverse complement strand
TCTTTAAAGTTAAGACTAGTTTAAAGTCATCTTCATTGAAAAGTACAGTGCTTTTCCTTCAAAAATAAGGACATTTCAATGTGACCCCAAACTTTTGAACGGTAGTGTACATGGAACCATTTCTGGTAATGACACACGTTTTATACCATAGCAGCTTAAATTTCTTTTAAGTTTTAACTTAAAGAGACCATCTTGGGCTCTGGGAACTTATGTTTGACACTATTGCCCAACATTTTAGACCTAAGACAGAGAACAGTAGGAGAGATGTGCAGATTCTGGGAGCAAGTGTAATTAGCATAGATGATACTTTGACGCCCTCTGATGGCACAGAGATGAATGAGGAAGTTTGAATTGGCACAGTACATACATGTAACGTTTCCAATTGAAAAGACTGAGTATTGATACTTTCCCCCCGGTTTTTTAGTTTTTAAATTACATTTTTAATGTACACATGGTTACATACGGTTGTTGGATTTGTTGCAGTTTTAGTAAATACATGACGTTTGGTGACTTCGTAGCTTTGCCCACCTCAGGTAAAAGTTGCATCACTATTTGCCACTGTCTTTTTTGATCCAACCAGTGAAGGGCGCTAAAGTAGTAAATATAAAAATTTGACTTACATGATTTCTCATCTGTTCTGCAGCATGTGCACTTGTCGCGAAGTAAAGTGTAAAACATCAGCATAATATAAATTACATTTAGCCCCAGCTGAGATTGCTGACTATAGAGGTTTATAATTGCACTTTTAAAAACCTGATCTGAAAATGTATTAGAAGGACTTAGTTAAATCCAAAGTGTGTTCATTTCTTGCATTAGATATTGTAAATACAAATGCGACAGGTTTGAATTTAAATTTCAAATGGTCCAAAGATTAAAATGACAGGCTCTGTCCGAACCTTATAGGTGGATATAAGCCCCTTCTTTCCACATTTATCACAAAATACATTACAATGACTATCTGGGCTTTGTAGTAAACACTTTTTCTTTGAATGGCACGTGATGAGATAGAGTTTAACATTTCTTTTATTCATGACAAAAGTTCAGTTAGAAGACAGCACACTAACTTCCTCACCATTGAGTTTAAACACCAGTGATCTTAGATGAACACTTTAGTGTTTGAACACTAAATATAAGAGAGATATGCTAGTTTAAAGTAAACCTGTTCAATATGCATGCATGATTAGGAACAAAGACTGCTGTATTGTGTGACTTTATTAGTTTGATGAAGACTTTATTGAGTAAGACATAATAAATACATGTGTCATTAAAGAAACAGTTCATTGGATGTTTTGACAGAACATTAATGCAGTGACTAGGAATAACTGGATAAAACGTATTTTCCATGTTGTCTTCCTTTATTTCTTGTTGCTGAGGCTTTAAAGTCATAAAAAATGCCATTCATTAAATATTTGATAGATGGTGCTAGAGACAAGGTGAAAATGGTGCTCAGCATTTCAGTTCGCTCTGTGTCTTCTCAGCGTTTTCTTGACAATATGGTAGAACATGGGTCATACAGTATCTTATGCAGCTTGTCAAATTGGGGCCCACACACATACACACGTATGTGGCCTCCTGACAGTACACCATTGGCAATGCAAGATGGTTGAAATTGTTTTGCCATCACAATCAGACATGATGTATTGTCAGTAGCAAATTAAAGAAGTAAAAGCATGCAACGACAAGCAAAAGCAAAAGGCGGAGCCTAAATACAATTATTATCCTACTCAGAAATCAGACTGACAGGCGTGGTAACAGCAAGGGCAAGATGATAGACTACTTTACCAAGTCTGGTGTAGGAGCACCATAACAGATGAAAACATTAGTGACGTGCACCATGGCATATATGAATACATAATCGATGATGCGCACCTTGACAAATATGAAACATTACTGATGGGGTCACACCTTGACACAGATGAAAACACCTGGTACACCTGCACATTGACATCATTTATGTGTAATTCTGTGCAAAGGCCTAAGTGTCTAAGTTGATTATTGGTCAAATAAATAACAAATACATTCTACTTACATCAGTTACATTCACTGGCGTTGGATAGCGCATGGTGTAAGCATTAGCAGACTGGTGTCTTCTTCAGCTCATGCTCAGTGGAAAAACTGGAGCTTGGTATCTTTTCTTTCTTTTTAAAGAAGTTATGTGTTTTCTTTCTTGGCCGCTTCTTTCAACTTTTACTTCGGAGTGTGTAGTCAATTGCTTGTATCCCACTTAGGTAACTTGTTGTCTTGAAACTTTGCCAGCTAACTAACTCTTATATGTAGTATTAGTAGGCATGTCCATAATTACCATAACCCAGATGTCTGCGGACACATGTTTGAACTTCATATCGCTCTTTAATCCTCATTTAAACTTAATTTAGAATGTAACATAGAGGCACGAGTCAATAATATTCTTGTATATGTAAATGTGTTTTATGTATACACCTCTGAACTATGCACAGAGATAAATACTTTGTCTCACTCACTACTTCTGTTCTGTATATGCACTCTGGCAATGAAATAATTCTGTGTATACTCTGTCCTCATTAATCTAGATTGCTTGATGCGATAGTGGTGAGATAAAGGAGAGCCTGTGCGTGCCGGCACCACTGCAGCTACATACAAAGACTTAAGATTTTTGTTAAGACCCTGAAAATGTATTTTTTCAATCATTTTCTTTCTAGGACTGACTGGATCCTACATTAACACACTCTTTTCTGCCAAAGTTACATAAGTACATATTGTTTTGCTTATTTTTTTAATTTCTGTATTTCTATTTTTGTTGCTGAGCTCTTCTCACTGGTTTCAAGTGGGTATAGAGCTCAGTTGGAAACATGTGACTACGTTTTTCAGTGCACAAATCAGGATGAGCGAAATATGAATCAGAATCTGATGACAGTTGGTGGGTTGTTTGGTCACTGTCAATCAATTCTGATGAAATCAAGCCCACACAGTCCTGAAGAAGCAGAATAACAGGCTATTTGAATGTCAAACTTAAACATGTTATTCATATAATGATGAATATTTCATTTTGTAGAGAAATACTTGAAACTTGAAGCCCAACTTTCAGGGGCTTTAAGTGAAACTAAGAAACTAACCCAGAAAACAAAAAACACCCCCAGAGTATTGAAACAGGAGGAAGAGGAACACATACTTTTGCCACTACCATTGTGTGACATTTTACTCCTGCCAACACTTTTGACTGTTATTCCTTTGAAAACAATAAATAACTGTTGAAGTGCCTTAAGGCAAATTGGGATATGTGATATTGGGCTTTATAAATAAAACTGACTTGACCTGATCTAATTTTTTCTCCTCTCCACACTGGCTGTGAAAGCCTCGTGGGTATCTTTGAAAGTTGCAGTTTTTTACAAATACAAATGATCAAATACCGATATCCTCTTTATTCGGTCACAATAGCTTTATTTGAACTTTGGCACAGAAAAAGCACTGTGGAGTTTGTCCTTGATCTCTTACATTAGATTTGTATTAGGAAGGGATTGCCAGGTCTGGAGACAGAAATTAACATAAATGAGTTAAGAATTTTAGCAGGTGGATAAAAGGAAGCAGAAACTCTTTCACAAAAATCTTACTGCAAACCAGCAAGACCCCCGAGATATTCACACAGGAAGGATGCACACGTCAAGCCTGCCACTGGTTGGTCCTTTCATCTCTCTGCACCTCACTAGCATATATATTTGTGGTGTACTAAAAAAGAACAGTGCAATAAAGGTGTTGAACTGCAACAATGCAAGTGCACCATACTGTAGTCTGCAAGAACATTTTTGTAACTTTTAACTAACCAGTTTCCCCCCCACATTTTAGCTACTTTGGAGAATATAACTGTTTAAAGTATAAAATACAAATCTGCTTGTCTTAGACATCGATTTAACCTCTGTGGAATATATGGAAATCAACTTCATTATCAGGCGCAGAACCAAATTTCAGTTGGTGTCTTTATTATTATATTTTCCAGTGGTCATGAACAAAACTCTTGTGGGTGTTCATTAGATGGCAGACTGTACAAACTATAACACTCACATTTCATTAACAAAAAATGTCCCTGTTTCACCAAATTAAAATCAACTTAAATTATCTCTTTATTTACCTCCAACTATCTTAAAACATGTTTACACTTTAATAAGATCACATTTATACATGTCAGATGCACACTAAAATAAATATTTTAAAGGTACTATAACTAAATCAGCGCGTTAGTGTTAACTGACTCTCTCAGTATTTATAAAAGGCACAATATTTGTTTATGCATATGTGTTGAAATTATAATTTATTTCACCACCAACATTTAAGCTGCCAATAAAGACTTTGACATATTTTATCTGGGCTCTAACATTTCATATTATGTTATTTAGAGCACTTATGATATGTCATAAGAATCAGATTCAACATAGGAATCATTCAGGTAAAGTAATGAGTAACTCCTGCCTGAGACATCAGAGCAGGTTACATTCTTCCACTGGAGTAAAAGTATGGCACATCTCACAAAGGCTGTCAACACCAACTCTTCAGATCTTGTAGAGACCAAAGAAGTTGGCATAATGTGCATGACTAAGATAAATGGGGTGTGATACGTTCACAAACACTCTGTCATGTTTCTGCAGCTGCAGGGCGGAGCCGAGGTAACTCTCAGTGGTCCAGGCGTGTCCCAGCTGCTGAGAACAGAAACCTGCTCTGTGGGCCTCCATCAGGGTCACAGGTGAGGGGCGTCTTGCTCTCCTCACAAACACAGAGTGAACAAACGAGGATGCAGGGGAACAGTCCTTAAAGATCAGCTCCACTCGAGAGTAGATGTGGTAGAGTCCGGTCTCGTTGACTTGCAGAGCACCATCTTCAAACTTGTATGCCACGCCTCCGGATGTGAACGCCCGACCTGCCTGCGGCTCCCATCGCAAGGTCTTAGGGAATTCAGTTTTTTCAATCCGCCCTGCAAGAGGAGAGAACTTTTGTTACTTCTTTCAGTTCCATGTAAAATAGAGAATCATATATTATAGGTTGCATTTTTATTGTTATGTTACCCATCACGTGTGCTGCAGGTCTGTCGTCTTTTTCTTCTCCATTCAACTGAGGTTCATAGAGACCTGAAACAACCATCAGATTAGTCACATCCCCTCATTTCTTCCTTTGTTGAGAATAATTTATGCCTGGTGTTCACACTTACCAATTTGCTTCTGAGCTGTGTTATACTCAGTCGCAGGTTTCACCTTCAGTGAGACAAAAGAGAAACAGAGGAATCTCAATACCGCATCACACAGATGCCTTCACCTCAGTGCTTTTTTTCTAGCAGCACACAAGCATAAGAGAGGATATCCTGTCTTGCTGGACGGGTGGCCACAGATGGAACATTAAGTCCTTCGTTTGCATTTTTAAATGTCAGGGCCAAGCTGAGGTATACTAACTATTTAAATGAAAATGAAAAAAGCGAATTGATTATTTAACTTTGCAGTTCATTTTCCAACTGGGTTTTCCACTCTCCCACTTTACACCTCATCACCCCCAGCAAAGGTGAGAGAAGTCACACCTTTTTAATTTGCACTCCCCCCCCCCCCCATTAAAACTGTATAAGAAGCAATACTCTACACAAATCAATACTGATAGACATTATTATTTCTTGGCAAGTGTACTTAGTTGTCATCACTACACTAACTCTTGACCTGCTTCTAATATTCTACTCTGCGGTCACATTTTCACATTTCTCCTGTCCAACCTCACAACTCTTCATTACACACACATTGCTGCATTCATCATTAGCTTATTAATTCGGTAAAAGCTCACTAAATTACAAACTGCTCTCTCATTTACTTCCATCTCCATCACACCCAGTGGCTCCTTACCTCTCTCATCTCTCTCAGCTCTTTCTGCATGTTGTAAATCTGGTAGGCTTCAAATCCCAGGGCCGCAAACACAAGCAGGAAGAGCATCAGCACGACCAGGGCAGTGCCGGGGCTGACTCCCATGCAGCCCCTACTCTTCCCACGGCTCCTCAGCCTCTCCTGGGCATGCGGGAAGGACCAGCAGGGTACAAGACTCGGTGGCTGGGCAGAGTGCTGTGGACCTCCACCTCCATCCACAAGGAACACCTGTGGGAACGGATAGCTCTGGTCACAGCTCATGGTGCAGGTCCTGCCGTGAGACAAATTGCATGTACTGTGGTCGCCTCTGCACAAAGGAGGTGTGTACTTCTGTCTGAGCACCTCTGTTTCTGTCAAAAAAATTGCTTCAGCTGTCAAGACATTCACCACCCACCAACCCCTCCCACACATACCATGTTGGACTGAAGACAAGTGCATGTTACTTATCATGTGTTATGTTACTTATATGCCTGTAGTCTAAAACGGAAAGAAAGCTAGAGGTTTCAGCTGACCCCCACCTCACTAACCACCATCATGTCATCAGAAAGAGATTTTCCACGAAAGGAAAGATTGAGAAACCATGAACACAATCTCCTGCCCAGCATTTCATTTGCGCACTAACAGATCTTGTAGTCCAGGTAACATACTTTTTAACATTGCTGGAGATTTTTTCTTTCTTTTAGGGGTGTCACTGCAATTCTTCAAATGTGAACCATGTTCTGATTGTCTGATTATAAAAATCTGATTATTTATCTTTAGTATTCAACATGTTGAAAATGCATTATTATTAAAATGTTTTATTCAATCAGTCTTTATGAGACACTTCATGTTAGTAAACAGTGATGCTGCAGTTTCAGTAGCACATGGCGTATTCTTGGTGGGAAGATGTTGCTGCCACATGAAAAGGATATATGTCTCTGCCCTGGCTTTCATGCTGACAGCTCATGAAAAGCTGATAGCGAGACAGGCATACTTTACTGAGGTGAGAATTAACCCCAACCAATACCTCAGAGATCAGTTTACAGGAAAGCTGAATGTGCACACCACTTTCCTCCCCTCTCAGTGAAGAGTTAATATCATAAATCTTTCTGCTACTTTTGGGTTCATTTCCTAGGATAGAGGAATGTGGTTGCAACATTTTCCATAAGACATCAGCTCATATCTGTTGGTTTACATAAGTGAGCACTGTTTAGTGGGCTTTAAGGTTGGGTCGGGGGGGTGGGTGCAGCACTAAAAGTTAAGTGAACTGAACCGCTTCATTATTGGTAACTGTAAAATGAAGATCCAAATGTCGTCTCTGTCCAGTTTTGTTTCTCCTGCTGGTCCCTGCAGACACAAAGGGAAACCCACCTTGCAGCGCAAATACAGAGCTGTAACTAAAAGGGTAACTACGTCAATCTTAACCATAAACTGCACTGGGTGTCTGCACCCTACAAGCTGGTGTGTCTGTTTCCCAGAAGTGTCATGCTGAAAGCGTCCCTCGCAGCAGCAGCGGCAGAAGAGAATGGGTGAAGTGGGAGGGTGGGGTTTTGGGGTCTAACCATGTCATGTTCACTGCTGCTGCTCCAGTTAATATAAACAGGCAAGGGGACTAAAATGAATCACTGAATCAGCAAGTGAGCCAATCAATTACGGTCTGTTTCTCACACGGTTTCCCTTCTTTCTGTTGCACAATGGAGATATTTGTGGTCATGATGACTGATTGCACAAATGTAGTGCCTTACAATGAATTTCTCAACCTGAAATGAATTACATTACTCATGTCTTTCTTACCTTTTCCCTTCCGCAGAATGTCTAGTGAGTGGGGCTTTAACGCAATATTAAAAATCTGCTTTTCTCTATAACATTTTCATAGCGAGACATCATGTTTCAGTCATGTATTTTACAAAAATCCTAAAAGAAAATAATTTTTTATAGTCAATAAAAAACAAATGCTGTGATAATTATCATACTATTCATTTTGTCCATATGACTCACTACTTAGGAAGCCTTTGAAAGAACACAGAGCAACAACAGATTCCATAAAACACTTCAATGTAATTAAAAATGTGGGAAAATGTGGACCTATGTTTTCCATGATTGAAAATATCATGTGTCGCACTCCTCATCAGAAGAAGAGTAACAGTCTAGTCCCAGGACATGGCCCTTCCTCTCCTCTGCCCTCCCAGTGCGGGATGATTTCCCAGGTATCCTCTCTGCAGCTTCACAGCCTGACTTATGGTCTTGGACGCCGCTTTTCTGTCCAACAACAGATCCCATCGTTGCTCCATCATCATTCTCTGTGTCTCTGCTCTGGGTTGAAGAGGTTTGCCTTAATGAAGCGTTAGCCAGGTTTGGCAGGCCAGACTGCAGCACCCTGGCTAGGCTCTGTGTTTGAGAGCAGCCTCGCTGAAGTGACGGTCCTCTGAACGCAGCAGCGGCCACCGCCAGCCTTGTATGGTCAAAGGAGAGGGGCTGGTCCTGGTCTGCACATACTGCCTCTGAGGTTTCTGAGATGGAATGGCTGATATGTCCCTGTCTCTCAGGGGCTGAGGTTTGGCAACATCCTGTCCAATTGCAGGCCAAGTCACTCTCTCCTCCACTCCACTGACCGCTATCATGTGATTTAGAGGGCCGAGGGTTTTTTTCTGTAAGGGGCGATAGACAGAGGGATAAAAAGTCAGCTACTGGTGTCTGTAAGGAATAGTTTTACAGTTATGTCTGGCAGAGTGGGCTTTGTTTCTACCGGACATTCCCAAAAATAATCAGCAGCGATCAAGAGAATCTACAAGGAAAACAAAGCCTTTCTGAGGGGATACGAGATACCATACATACAGTGTCCCTGTGTATGAAAAGTGTATGATGCACAGAATGTACTGTTTTTATTAAGACAAAGAAGAAACCAAAGCAGGTAGCCTGGTCGGTGAAAGGCAAAAATCAGCATTAAAAAGCAGTGTGCAGACAGAAGTTCTGAAAAGTTCTGGAAACACCTATAAACTTATTCCAAACAAAACAAGTCTAACGATCACATGAAAGTCTGTAAAACCATTTTTACAATCAGGTGAAACTGAGCTGCTAGAATATCGCCAAATGGGACCCTGCTGAAAATGAGATGGTAAGTCTCCTAATACATAATACATTTGAACACCAGATCTGTAAAAAATATTTTAATAATAATTTTAGTTGATTGACTTAAAAGGCGTTGCCCACTGAATAAGGAAATAAGAACATTACATGCAAATGTCACATCTTGATATGTTGAGAACTTCCCAATATTCCCATTAGTGTCTACCTCTTCATTGGGGTATTCAACCATACTAAACCTGTAGCTCCTTGTCATTTTAGTACTAAGTACTAGTACTAATTCTAGTAAGTTGTCAACTTGCACCGATCTTAAATGAACTACTGTTTCAAAGAGAGTCAAAACAGTATGCTGATTATTAAAAATATAATGTAGAAGCTGTTGGCTAATTAGAACACGTAGCATGCTTGTACTGTATGCAGGAGATTGGTCTTTAGCTTGAACACACTGACCGATAGTTGGAGAGTCTTGTGTGTCTGCTCTCCTTTTGCAGTATGCTCGAGGAGTCCATGGCTTGTGTTTGCAGGAAGGGTCAAGAACTCGTAGTTTGGCGATGAAGCTTTTGTACTCTTTTTCTAAAGCCTCAATCCGCAGCTGGAACTCGGCTATCTTCCTCTCTGGGTAGTGAGACAGCTGCGATTGCTGAGAGGGCAAAAACAAAAACATCATTATCGTTATCATTCAAATGCAGGAAGTGCATTCAGTGTCATAGGAAATTAACAATGTAGAAGCCATTTTACACATTACTAACAATTCACTTACCTGCAAGTAATACTCTATTTCATTCTTAATGCTGGGGATCCACTTTTTCACAGAGGAAGCTGAATTAAGAGTAGACTGTGAAGAAAAGGGGTGGCTGAAACAAGCAAGTCCCGGTGTCGTACCAAGTTAAGTCACCCCGTCAGATTCCGTATCCACTGTGTAATTCATCGTTTCAGTATTGTAGTTATTAGTATTGAAGTTATAATGTACCAGTCGATTACTTTATCATCATATGTTTTTGAGAAGCTAGATCCAGTCCCATTATAATTAACTATATCATTATAACATGTATCCAAGAAAAAAACCCTGTGACAGAAAGTATTCCCTCTATAATGCACTGATGATGTCCTACCATCAAGTGTTTTGTACTGTATATATGTCAGATAACAACTAATAAACATGGTGATTTTAGAGAGGTTTCCTCTTTCCTAGCCAAAGTTAAAGAGGGGGTACTTTCTGTGGTAGCCAGTCAACGCATGCTGCCGGAGATACGGAATCTGTATCTGTGTATAACAATTTGATAACAACTTATTACTTCTTCATTACCAGCTTGGGTCTCCGCTCGTGTACATCTTTGAGGCGTCCCTCTGTAAATGAAACATTTGTTTAAGTCCCTCAATGAGCTCAGTATTTACTGAGCAACATGTTGCATGAATGCTAGCTACTTTACAGTAGCACTACAAGAAATGGACGACTAGCTTTTGATATTACTTAATACAAAACCGATGATGAAGACATTACGGTAACATTTGCTCCTAAAGGTAGACTGTGTCGCATGTTTTTGATTTCAATCATCCGAACTGTGCGTCTGCATCACTGTAGCTAACAGTTGAAGCTAGATGCCCGTACAGCAAGTGGTTTTTATCGGACAAATATTAATTGCACTGTATGTTATGGCAAATAGCTGCATACCCTCTCTCTCTTTCTGCAGCCATAGTCTGTTCAACCTCCCTTGTTGTTTCTCCTCGTTTCTCGCCATTTGGACTTCACTCCAGACTCCAGCCTGCAGGACCTCTCGTCAGACGAAACATTATCACGTGACTAGCAGTAGCCGTCACGTGACGATTACATACCGCGAGAGCAACTCTCAACGTCAGTATAAGTAGAAAAGCAAGGTTCTAAAAATAACAGTAAGCAATTGTTAAAATGAAAATGAAATGAAATAACAGCCCCATTGTTCCCCTTAGCTGTTATAATAGATAAATCCCAATCTGCATTGAATAAAAAGACCCCGACATTGTTTTTGAAGTTGCAACTCTGTTTCACAATCCAAAAAGATCTCAAATGCAACTGCCCTTGCTGAGGACTATAGCTTCAGCTAAAAAATATATACTTTATTTTAATGTTTTATTTAATTTGATCTACTTAAACAGGTTTAGTAGAATGATACAACGGAGCAGGGATGTGAGGGGGTGTACAAGATTTGCAAAGTATTGCAAATATTCATGTAAACTAATCCCAAAAAAAATCCCACCATGATCTTTTCAGATCTCCAGTGGTTATGGTTTTGGTGTCAGTCACTTCCCTTTCTTGGTATTTTTTCAGCAATCATACAGGAAAAAACACATCATGGCAGATTTGTATCGTAACGTTTATCACTTGAATCAGCCAGCGCAGCTTGCTTCTTTGCAGATAATTTGTCAACAACTGAGGTGTGAAATTCAGATTAATATGCCTGGGCACATAGAAACCACAGCTTAACCTATTTTTAGCCACATTACAAATAAAAAAACATGATAATGTTAAGCAAATGTAATGTCTAGGCTGTATTGGGCAGTGTCAAAGTTTGAACCGATAATGGCACTAGATGATAAGTCATGGGATCGCCATACCTATAACATTTACTTTAGGGGAGCATCGCTGTTTGTACCAAATTTCATGGCAATCCATCTGGTAGGTGTTGAGACATTTCACTTAAAACCACATGCCAACCTGATGGTGGAACAAGGAGAAAAGTCAGGGAATCTACAACGTATGTAGGAATCATCCTTTGGGAAACACAAATGTCTGTACAAAATGTTTTGCCCATCCATCTGGTAGGTGTTGAGATAGTTCACAGGATGAATGAAAACTTTGACCTGCTGATGACACTAAAGGAAATGTCAGGATATCACCAAAGTAATTAGAATGTATCAACTGGGGTTCAGGAATGTCTGTACAAAATTTCATGGCAATACACCAAATTGTTGTTGAGCTATTTCAGTCTGGACAAAAGTGGTGGACGGATCAACCAAGCTTAAAATGAATGTACTAAATATCATCTTTTTTTAATGAAAGTGGTCATCATCATACGTATAAAGATTCTTTCTTTTGCTTTATGATGGCAAATTTTCTTAAAGAGGATGTATTATTTTTATTGAATTATATTTTACCATTGCTTAAATATGCAGTTTTTAAATATCATCTGTCAATTACAAATGTATGCACGCTGAGAAAACTGTATACAGTGTCACATACACCTACCTCATGTATATTAAGCATGTAACATGTTATATTATATTATATTATATGTTATATTATAACATGTTACATTAATCATATTCATGTTTATATTTATTCCAGCACCCTTTGCACTCTACACCATTGCACTATTGTCATACTGTCTACAAATGTCATTGTTGCTCTTGTCTATACACACTTTTTTAATATACACTACCGTTCAAAAGTTTGGGGTCACCCAAACAATTTTGTGTTTTCCATGAAAAGTCACACTTATTCACCACCATACGTTGTGAAATGAATAGAAAATAGAGTCAAGAC
>JAVQJL010089943.1:0-12037 GCA_036024295.1 Nannoperca obscura | reverse complement strand
TAAGAACAACGGTGGCTTTAAGCTGCACTAATAAATATCTTTGATATTGACAATGGATCAAGTGACTGTGTAATGGGAGCTGCTTGTAGTCATGAATTTACAGAGATGTTTTTTCTTCTTCAATAGCGTTGCATCCAAATGCTTGCATTAATTACCATCCACACATGTTAGTGGTTGCCATCTTTATTTTCTATGCAGAGGCAAAATTGACTGGACATTTTATGGAGTCTCTACTTGATTTTAGAGAGTGTGTGTGTGTGTGTGTGCTGTTTTATCTATTAGTGGCCTCATTTGCCCAAAAACTATTTCTAGGGTCACATTTGGCTCTATGTGCTGCTATAAAAGTGGGCTTTGCATGATGTGTGTGTGTGTGTGTGTGTGTGTGAGAGAGAGAGAACTAATGTGTTGCTCTTGTTTTGGTTCTGATTGGACAGAACATGGCCATGTTTTGGTTAGGGACCAGTAGCGTGGCTACCTAAATGGACGTGTGAACCAGCCAGGCTTCAGAAGCTAAACAATTGATTGTATTTAACTTTTTATTTTTATCCCCACCACCACAATGCAAGATTTCTATTTGACTTTTTAAAATAAAATGCTGCTACGTATTTTCCATTAAAGATGGTTTCTGAGGACTCTTAATTAAATCTTTAGTTTTTGCAGAAACAAACATTCTGCCTAATATGTTCATGTGAGAGTGAAGGCCCAGATGCACACAGGCTTTATTCCACTAGATGTCAGTGTAATGCTGTCACTTAAAATGCATTCCAACAAACCCCAATATATGAGCCCAAGTTCCCTCCGTTCAGTGTGAGAACAGAACATTTGTGCAGAGTGTATTTCAATGACGACAGAGTCCAAGTCTTTCTGGGTCGATATGAATAGAACAGTTTGTGTCTTTAAGTGCGTCAACATTTCAAGAATGATGTAGTGTTGCCCTCTTTGTGCTTTTACAAGCGGAGGTGTCTTCAGTCAGTTTGGAGGGAGCAGCAGCAGCTAGACGCCTTTATTTTGGAAGTGAAGAGTAAAATCCACTGATAAGAGAAACAAGATGAGTCCAGTTAGTTTATCCTCAGACTGTCAAAGACCAGGAAAGCGTCTAAACCTCTTGATGTACTTCAGCTGGAAGATGCATCTGGAATTGTAGTTACTTTATTTTGACCTTTTTTATCCAGTTCGGTGGCCCAGAGGTGCAAAAAAGAAATTATAAAATGGAAAAGTCCCCAATACCATCATTACAGAAAGCAACAAAAAAAACCCTCGATCTGATTGGACACAATGTTTTTACTTTTCAGGTCAGGTTTTTATTTTATTTTCCAGAATAAACATCTGTAAATCTGCTTAGAAATAACAGAACTTTCCTGAGAATCATTACATTTTTCACTTCTCTTCAGTATCAAAGTGCCAGTTGTCTGTATCTGTGTCCAGTGCAAACAGGAGTTGCTAATAGATAATTCAGCAGAGTTTTAATGCTGCCATTTAGCCTGAATGTAAATGGATATACATGATCTCCCTGCAGGAGTCCACCTGAGGAGTGGAATCTTTTTCTGTCATATTGGTTATCAGGTATGCCTACATGTTGCTGTTAGCATGTGTCCATCTATCAGACTTTACAAAAAAATAAAAATAACAGCGGGTAAAAACAAACAGCAGAAAAACACTCAGAAGTCCACTGAAGAAACAAGGACGTTGCTCCGGATGCCAGTTTGATTCAGAATCGAGTTTATTGTCGAGCATGTCTCACATACAGGGAATTTGCTTTGGTATATCGGTACATAAATAAGCAAAGTAATAGTAATAAAATAGAAAGTTCTGTAAAAGACAAGTCATGTATACAAATGGAAAAGAAATATGTTGTTTACTGCAGCGTCCACAGACCTGTTGGCTCTGAGACAAACTGCAGGGGCTCCAGGAGGGGTCAGTGGGGGTGTTCAGGGGGGACAACACGAGGAGCTCAAAGGACTTGATCACCACGAGGTCACGGCGGCAGGTCTGTACTCATCGAGTCCTGTGGTCCTTATTTGGGGATGGGGGTGATGGTGCAGGTCTCGAAGCAGATGACTGACCTCCGGAGACAGCTGATCAGCAGAGTGCTTCAGGGTGGAGGAGGAGACGTGATGGTGGGGGAGGTCTTCACCTTCAATTAAGAATAGACACAATCAGACCCGTTTAGTTACATTTAAATAAAAACAGTTTATCGTGTGATTGGATATATCTGAAGCTGTTTAAATAATGTCCTGTCTCCCAATATGCGCACTGAAGTGGTCGGTGCTTGATGTCTCGGGTCCGTGTTTCAAAGTTAGAAAATAAACCAGACTTGGCTTTGTCTGCTCACATTAGCTCTAAACTGGCTCCATGAAACCGATCAATCATCGTTCAGCAACCTTTAAGAAACACCCCTTTGGTCTCTGTCAGCCGGCGACGCGGTCGAGCACTGGAGACGGTGAATAGCCACACAGAATCTAGATCGTGTTAACCACCAGCACAGATCTCCACTTGTTTGTCTCCAGTGGTTAGTTTCTCCTCTGTATAGTGACGCTGAGCAGAGTTAGAACCAGGCCAGGCTTCCCTCAGGGCCCTGCCAGGACTACGACTGCTGTTTTTCAAAACCTCAAAGGAACAAGTTTGTCTTATGGCGAATGCTAATCTCAGACATGGCAGCAGCACATAGTGTATGAAATACTGTGAGATTTGTATATGACCAAGTAGAGTTTGTGAAGGGTCTGTGATTGTTGAGGTGCCTCCAGAAACGCTGAAGTACCCTTAGACTGAGGAACATGTCTGAAAGGCTCAGGGACTCTTGATGGACACAACGGGCTTCCTGGTCATGCTGTTGTCAATGTGTCTGCCTCCCTCTTGTGGCTACTTTAATTAAATGCAGGGCCACTTGCTTAATAGCCACATGCGCCCTCCTCTGAGAGGATGCACAGACATTTTACATAATTGGTACAATCCACGTGTGTCGGAGAGAAACAATATATTGTTTAACACACCATTAACTAAACACCTCTTTGACAAAGTTAACAGCAGATCTGATATATTTAATTACATTGGATTGAGGCTGTTTATGCACAAGATGAGTCATTCTGGAGTCATGCTCATGTTAGATATATATAACTATATGTTAGCTATATTATTTAACCGGCCTGCTTCTGACATCTGTCATCACAGCTCTCCCTCTACCAATTACCATTTGCCTTTTTCACATTTGTCTGTTAGCTTACATTTAAACTTTGCATTTAGCTGCTCCTGAGTTGTTGTTGTTGTTGATTTCTGAGGTGCCTGCTGTTGGATGAGTTTGGATACAGTGTATTGATCTATTTCCTTGCAGATACTGTGTTCTGAATTGTCATATCAAGAAAAGCAGACGTGTAACTAATAACATTAATGAGGGATCTATTCCACAAGTGTCACAGTGTGCCATGCCAGTGTGTCCTGCACTGGAGGTGGAATATCTAAATGCATCGCAGTCATTAATAATGTTATGTTATGACAAGTCAAAAATGTCTTTAAACACATTTTAAGTATATTTTAAAAACCACCATTACTGTAAGAGAAACACTTATTTCATGAAACATGTTGAATCCATCATGCACTTTAAATGAATATATAATGATGCTTGACAGCTGGGTCCTGACAGGATGATCTTATCTGAAATATTAAAATACGGATCTATTGAGACACACGAATAAACAGCAAATTAAACAATCCAGTATGTAAACCCACAGCACAATAACACTGAGCTCATTCACATATGAATATATATATAAATACATATATACATAAATCCCAGAAGATCTCCAACATATTATAGAAACATCCTCCAATAGAAACATCCCAATCAAATATGTTACTAGCAACCCTATTGGTTGTTTAACCAAGTCCCATCCCATATCTCCATTAAGTTTATGAGCTCCCAAAAAGAATGATGGATTATTATTAAGGACATTAGCCCCATATGTTTCACCAGTTTAGGTTTTCCTATGATAACCTCCAGAGTCTGCTACAACTGTTGCAGCATATAAAAATTACTTTCATCTACAAAGAAACCAAGATACTTCTATATTAATCTGTAAACTCCAGCTGTTTCTCACCAACAGAAATCTGAAAACGACTTTGTTCTCTACCTGCGTTTCAAAATTGCGTGACGTTTAACTTTTAAATTGTTTTCTGATTGTGTTGATTTTCTGAAGTCTCCACTTTTTACACCATTCAGTAGCACATGTCAACATTGCTGTCTATCCGACAGTGATTCCATCGGCATTTAATTCAATGTGTCAGAAGACTCCTATACTAACTTTAGTCCCTCTTGTTGAAGGTGCTGCAGACTCACTGCCAATGATACTCAACTCTTTTGCCCCTCTAAAAAGATATAATGTAATAAAACAGAGGAGGTTAGCTCCATGGTATAACCCCCAAACCCGCACTTGAAAGAAAAGATCTGGCTGTGATGGCAGAGCAGCCTACTAGAGGAATAAGAACAACCCCAGGTTTGTGTTCAGCGCAGTATCCAGGCTGACAGACAGTCACAGCTCTGTGGAGCCATGTGTTCCTTTAGTCTTTCTATAGAATTCACACTATTAGAGACAGAATTCATCACCTCCTCCCCTCAGCCGGTACAGGAACCTTAGTTACAGCTGTATAACTGTAAAGCCTGATATATATTTAGACCGCTTTCCTCCCATCGGCCTCCCCATTGACCTCCACCAACTACTGTCACTGATTTCCAAGCGATCCTCACTTCCGGTGAGTGAACAACGACCGTGTTCGCTTTGAGACACCAGTGCTCTGTCACAATGAACGCACTACACATGTAAGTACACAGTGTACACAGCCTGCTGCACGGACGTGTACTGATGGAAGTATCCAAGTTGAAACGCAGCAAATGTGAACATGTTAGCATGCTGACGTTAGCGCAAAGCACTGCTGTGCCCAAATACATCCTCCCAGAACCAACTCTTAGTTTTATTTGCACCATCGACTACTAGCTTCGCGGTGAAGTTCCTGGTAAAGCGGTGTAAAACCCCTCTCTCTGCATCGTATCACTGATCTGATCTGATCACATCCTCTAGGATGATTAAGGATCCAGTGGTGTAAGTGAGTACTGGTGTTAACAAGAATGTGTTCACCCACAGGCAAACACACACACTGCCATTACAATGTTACATGACTTATTCTACATAAGTGGCATAAATAGCATAGAACGCTGACTTTGTTGTCATTTCACCCACTGCATGGAAAGACACCAGCGGGATCTCCTATTTGTCTCGTCATTAATATTGTTGTCCTTGCTCAAGCAAACAAATACCTTATTAAATTGTATTTAAGGATTTGTTATTTGTTGGAGACACATTTGCTTTTGTTCTTCAGTGGGTGTCACATTCCCAGATATTACTAAAGTATCTGTATCTTCTCTTATAATTTAGCCTGAAGGAGACATATTTGGAGTAAATCTTAGAGCTGTATAGTACAATTGAGCATGTGTGGATTAGGCCTATTTAATAATGTGAGCACAAAGGCACTCTGTTCTTTTAAGTCTTTATGGGATTTCATGTGTGTTTGTGTGCGCTCGTGGATGTGAGTGTATATGTGTGTGTGTCACACATGAGAGGCCGTTTCCTGTCGATACTACTCCACACATCCCCGGTTCCTTTTCCATTGTAATTCCTTTAATTAAAGTGATTTTATTCACAGGCACACAGCTGGCACCGGCTACTTTCCATTAGCCATCTGAGTGGACGCCTCGTTCAGTGGGAGGACCCGCACTGGGGCTGCTTCCTATGGAGCACACAATACTATTTTCATCTCCCAGCTGAGTTTGTTGTGTGTTTTGAATTTATTAATCATTGATTTTAATGTGCTGCCTCTTGACAGTGGCAGCAACCCACGCATTAATTAATTCCTGCTTCCCAGCCTTACAAAATGGCATTTAAAAACAATGAGAGGTCGGCTGGTGTTTCCTCTGACCTATAAATGGAAGGCGTCAAAAAGCAAAATGTCAAAATTTGCTTTTATTTGTTCTTCTCTTGGCAGATTTTATTGCCTTCCTTTATTTGATAGAGCAAGATAGAAATTAGGTTATTTTAGGTCTATTGAAATGGTGTGTAAATACAGTTGTGTCACCTTTAATATTCCACTCGTCTTTTTGGGAGGTTGTGAAATGCAATAATGTCTCTTTTGTCGGGCATGTTTCCCTCAGTGCACATGCTTTGCATACGGCATCTGCCAGCAGCGCTCTCAAAGGAACCGTGGGTCTTAAGTTGGGGATAAAGGTGCATTGCCATCAACAATAGGTAGTCTGTGTTTATCCATTGAGGTCTTAAACAACTACGTGTACAAAGATTTGCCTTCCGTGAATTCGGGGAAATAGAAAAAAGGAGATTAGATCTTAAATTAAGCATATGGTGCTGAAATTTGAATAGTGTTGGGATTTGAATGTATTTATAGAAGTATATTCTTTTTTTATTTATTGAGCAGACCTGAATTGTTCATCCATTTAAATGAGTGACTGGCCTGTGTGTTTGAAGAGATAAAAGCTTGCTCTCATAATCCTTATTGACACTCTGGGATGCGTAAAGGCAGCTATTGCTAAGTCCCTGCAGTGCCCTGCCCTATGGAAAGGGCCTCATCCCTATTCACACCGGCTTCTTTAAAGCTAAAGATTTCCTGACAGATTGCTCTCAACAGATTGATTAGCACATGTTGTGAGAGAGACAACTTCCCAAACTGGGTCTGTGTGCGTTTTGCATGTCTGCGTGTGTGTCTGCGGGTGCATGCAACCTCAAAGTGTGGGGAGGGGGGCGGAGTGGTGGAGGGCTTATCACACGCTTCAAAAAGCATTCCTTCTATAATTAAAAAAGCAAACAACCACAGTCGTAACCTGATGGCATTTAGTGGCAGCCCCGTGGAGCTTCGGCACAAAGCCGCAAACAATGCTGACAAGTGCAAAAGACATTCCAGCCGCTCCTCTCAGCTCACCTCTGTCACACAGCAGACGTCAGCAAGCGCCAAGGCAGCGCCCCCTGTTGGGGGAAAGAGTCACGCTTTCACACAACGACAGGAAAGCTGTTGTGTAGCAGGTTAGAATGCTAAAAACAACCGTTTGAGGCCTTTAAGAAAGGCCTACATGAAGGTCGTATGCCTTGCTCAAACAGGCTGATACCAGGCTGGTTATTGACAGACACTTAGCCTAACGCTACCTGGTGATTTGACCAAATATTAATTAATCATTAATTTATCAAGGTATCATGAATGCTGAGGTTCAGGCAATGTTGCAAAATAACTTTTAGACTATTAAGCAAAGATTTATCACAAAATGAATACATGAAAACATGTCAAACTGCAGTGACATCTACAGGATCTTCTTCAGGATGTGCCGGTCTGACGTATAAAAACAGACACACAGACACAAGTGCTCATGCTATACAAACCTATAGTTATAGTACCACAGTGTGGCTGTAAAGGAATCAGCCGCACTGGTCTGATCCGGACTCTGTGACTGTGTTCACACATCCACCCCGTGTGAGTGCTGAGCTGCTGTTCTTTGGTACAGAAGTGAGGCCTTCCCATGCAAATGCACTGTTTGACAAGTTCAATGAGACCCTTGTGAAGAAAACGATCGGCGCTTTGAAGGGAGACAGTTCCCACTGTTAGTGCACCTATGAAGTCCTAAAGCTGCTTGCCCTTTCTCCCCCCTCCTCTCTCTCTGGCTGTCCTCACCGTTCCAACCTCCCCTTCCTGTCTGGCCTCTAAAGGGGGAGAGAGAGAGAGAGAGATCCATCGATCAGGGGCGATCATTGAGCGCCTCCTGCCTCCTGCCTCGCATTGTTTTTATCTCATCTCTCAACCCTGTTGCCATGGCACTGAAGATGGCACTTCAACCCTTGTGCTTAATGATCTCTTGGATGATAGCCTACTTGTCAGGCGTTCATGCCCTGTTCTGTTGAAATGCAAGACAGAGAGGAATGAGCTACTGCTGCTAGTGGAGGGGGGGGTGCTTATGTGAACATTTTATTCTAAGCTTAACTGGTAGTGAAAATGGTGTTATGGGTTATTTACCAAATTAGCTGTCTTAAACAGATGTTTTGTTTCCTCTTCCTGGCCAGCTGAACCGTGTTCTCCGAGATGGACATTCAGTAAGACAGAGAAGCCAATTTGCATTAATTTAGTGACTCCTTTTGTTTTGCAGCATTACTTTAAAAGCCATCCCTCTTTTCTGGCAGTTCAGTGCTGGGTAAGGGATTACCACTCATATAAATAGCTGCCATTGATTTGACTAAGAGAATGCTTTGTGTCATTATGAAGGCAGAAAATCCTAATTTGGAAATTGGAACACAAAAAAAAGAGCTGAGCGTTCAATTCATATCCATAATCCACCACACTGCATGAAATCAGGGGTGTCATGTTACAATGCTTGATTTTAGTCATCGCTGTGATGAGACAAAGGTAGTGCCTGGAGCCATCATGGCGGTGCTACTCAGTAAGGCAATGTGTCATTTTATTATGTTTTATCTGGCAGCCTCCCTCTGTGCTGTGCTGTGTGGAAGGACTGTGCAGGGAGTGCACGGGGCTGTGGTCCTGGAAGACACCAGGAATCACTGTGGATCTCTGAGCAAAACGTGAAGAATTCACAGCAAACGTGTTCAAATGTCAACGCAGTCGTGCCTAATCATATATAGAGATGATGTGTAACCCCCCCCTCCTATTCTTATTTAAATATGGATTCAGGCGTCTCACTCAGTCAAACACATTAGCGACTGGTTATTGATTGAGATTCCTGGAAAAGAAGAGATATGGCGGCTCGCCATCACTGGAGATGGAGTTGTTCGATCACATCTGACCTATTATTCATTTGTGGCGGGCTGCGGTTGGTGCTTTTGTCTTGGCGTGGCTCCCCTCTGTTTTTGGGATTCACACTCATCAACGTACTGAAATGATTTCATTTACTTTCATTGCTTTCTTGATTGACCCAAACATGTCTAGTACGTGCTCTAAGATTGTGTAATGAGTTGAGGAGACGGCTTTTATTTAAAAATGTTGGTTTATCCTCAGCTGAAGGGTTAAAAACACTGACGCTGATGGAGGGGCCTGATAACTTCGAGGTGTAAGTTTGGTGTGTCGTCACTTTGAGAGCACGAAGAGAAGTCAAATATAGCCCTGGACTGAGTTTAGTTAAATGTGTTAGCTTGTGTTTTGTCTCCTTAACACAGACAGGCAGCATTATGAAGCGACTTAATCCTCTCCTCCCTTACAGAACAGAACACAATGAAAAACACACTCCTCTTTTTATCAGCTTTTATCTCCTTTTGTGCCAAAGAGCTTTAAAGAATCAGCATCTTTATCTCTCCCCCACTCCCCATAATGTGATAGGGCGAATGCTTCCTGTGTGTCATAAATAAGGTATTGAAAGGTCCAATTGAATTAAACTAAAAGATCTGGGAAGAAAATGGGAAGTACTCTCACTTTTTCCTTCTCATTTTTGACGGCGGGAATTGCTGTAAATTGACACTGAAATGGTCCGTCTCGCCTCAGCCGCCCTCCCTTTAACTCCCCCCCTCGTCGGCTCAGTGCAGTCGGATAACGTGCATATTAACGGGCTCTGGGCAAAGTGTGTTGAAATGGGACAGAATGCAGTAAATGAGATATCCATTGTCTAGCAGATAGCATTTCCCCTCATCAGAGCGGCTTGCTTGATTTCCTCCCCTACTGACGCCTGATGGGTTTATGACGTAGCCACTCCATATTAACTGACCTTGGCATTACTGTCCACACACACACACACACACACACACACACACACACACACAGTTAGTAGTGAAGAAAACACCTCTGCAGTTTCAGTGTCTTTCAGCTCGCTGTTTTGGTTTTTCGTCCTGCAGGTTATTGGATCACGAGTGCCGCTTTCAGACGCAGCACACAGCTGTTTTCAGCGAAAGACTTCCATTAAACCCATTGTACTACCTGCCCAGCACCAAACAGCAGACAGACACAGTTAGCAACTAATGTGTTAGCAAGTGAACGTATGAAAGCATCTAGCTTCTAAAGAGCCAGATGTTTTTCTCAAGAGCTGGTGGAGACCCAAACCGAGCTGTTGGTGGCAAGAAACACAACTCTGAATGAATGCTAATGTTGCTCCATGTCTGCTAGATGTGTAAATAGGCAACTGCTTGCTAACATGTTCGCCATAACAGCTTCATAATGATAATATGTTTTTTCAGTATGTTCCACTGGCCAAAGGGGGTGAAAACATCTTTACGCTTTAAGTAAATGAAATGACCACGTATTGTAACCACGAGTTGACCCATGTAAAGCTACACGCTGTCATGCTAGTTTCATTTGTGTGAGTTCAAATAAATGTGAAGAGCAGGTGGGACTTGCTGAGGAAAAGACAAGAAAATGTAGAGCGCTGGTGAATCTCCCATTGATACCTGGGAAATGTAGGTTAGATGTTTCGTGGAACTTGCATCAGTGTTTTGTGATTGTCATTTCTGCTTTAGCGCGGCATTATGGGGATTCTCTTCCTTCGAGTGGCAACTGTCAGGGAATATTTTGGTGCGTCTGAAAAAAGAGAGATGCCTTGAATACACATGTTATTAATAATTAACTGTTCTTTATTCCCCTTTGAAAGTTCTTATGCAAAATTAATATTTCATATGGGTACAGGCTGTACATGACAACTGTGCTAAGACAAAGGATAGTAATGGCACAAAGTTTGACAAGTCTGTCTGGGCTTGCTCGAAAATCATTGGCCTTCATCTTCTATTTAGCATTCAGGAGACGCCATGACATGAATCTCTATTTTTGTTCACTTTGCTATTCATGAATTTTTCTTTCCCATCCTATGTGCAAAATATAAGAAGTGTTGTATTTTGAATGAAGATGCACATTGGTAGGCTTCCCCTTTGGGGATGGTAACTGTCATTAGGCCATCAGGATCTGGAAGCTGCTTTTTGATCCACATCGGTCCTTAAAACTTGGACCCTGAAGAAACTTATCTTAACAGACAAGATGCATCAGGTCGATGGCAAGCGTGCAACCGTTCCTCTGCCAGCCCATCATAACCCGTGCCTGTTGTGCTTGGTCGACCGTCACCATATAGCAGCAACTCTTTGATTTTTCTTTATTTGTAGCATTTTCTCATCTTGTATTTGACTAAAAAGTAACACTTTGAGATAATACCTGGCTCTGATCTGATGTAAGCTCCGCCAATAATCAGATGAGTATCGTGTTCAAGGTCTAAGTATGTTTGAGTCGTACCATATGTTGTCTGACCAAGGCTGAAAGGTAGGGCCCGAAGCATGCTGTCACAGAAAGGAGTGAGACGGGACAACGGGCGTACTCTCAGTCTCTCCTCACAGTGATTTATGTTGTTGCACTGAGTTATATAAAAGTGTGTAGCTGTGTAAGAGAGAGAGAAGTTAAAACCTCGCCTACTGTCCGGTTTGTGCACACCGGGCCACTTGCTCAGGGTTTGGACATTGGAAAGGCTGTTTCAGACATCGTTAGTGGATCCAACAAGCACTTTGTTTGAAACATTCTGGGGCCCAAAGGCTCTTCACACGTGGAAGTACAGTGTGGGTTTATATCACCGGTGTAATTCAGTCAGGACGTGTGATAAACAAAACAATAGGCCAGGCAGATCCTGGTTGTAATGTTTAAAACATAAGAAGGCAAAGGAGATACTTGATGATCAGTGGGGGGTCGAGTGTGTCAAAACGTAGTCTAAAGGATTGTGATTACCACATCTCCTTTTTAAAATGTTGTCCACCTCTTTGTCTCAACATTTCGCCCCCCCCCCCTCATTTGGTCCTTCTCTTCTTCCCCCTCCTCACAATTATCCACTTCATTTGAGTCATGGTGCTAATGGGGGGGTTGGGGGGAGGTAACAGTAATTGTAAATGGTGTAATGAGTGTGGAATGGCCACAATGTATTGCTCCACCATTACAGGTGACCCGCTCCTGGGGGGGGGGGGGGGGGGGGGGGGGGGGGGGGGGGGGGGGGGGGGGGGGGGGGGGGGGGGGGGGGGGGGGGGGGGGGGGG
>JAVQJL010089938.1:0-12017 GCA_036024295.1 Nannoperca obscura | reverse complement strand
GTCTTGACTCTATTTTCTATTCATTTCACAACGTATGGTGGTGAATAAGTGTGACTTTTCATGGAAAACACAAAATTGTTTGGGTGACCCCAAACTTTTGAACGGTAGTGTAGGTCAAGGGTCAATGAGCTGAACAAACAAATGTTGTGTTCCAATAATTAATGCTAAAGGTATTCAAATCAATAAAACAACAAGGGTGCCTAAAATTATGCACCTGCCTACTTTTGTTTAAGTAATTATTGCACACTTTCTGTAAATCATATAAACTTCATTTCACTTCTCAAATATCACTGTGTTTGTCTGCTATATGATATATTTAACTGAAATTGCTGATCCGAACAACCAATGATTTATAAAGGGAAAATCTTGAAAATGATCAGGGGTGCCCAAACTTTTGCATGCCACTGTACCTATCATTCCTTCCTCTCTCCTGGCAAATCTTAACACATTTTTCCTCCTTGTGTCCGACCTAGGTGAGGCAGAGAGTGAGCGCAGGGAACAGCTCAGACAGAAGAGAGCAGAGATTGCGAGATGTTGGATCAAATACTGTCTCAACCTCCTGCAGGATGCCAAGAAGCTGCTAGAGGTAACCGCATGGTTGTATATGTGGTTCTGTGGGTCTTTTTTTTATTTTTATAAAGTCTTCAAAGGTCATGTGACTCAAATCCCAAGTCATAAGACTGAAGTCGACACCTCTCATATGAACAGTTATTGCCACCATGGCTGAAGAAAAGAGCACCACCCATAATCACCTTTATCAGCAGAAAACCCAAGGGAAAGCAGTTTGTACCAAAGGTGATGCCTAAATAAAGTAATTTTAAGGATTGTCATGTAACTTGTCTTTTTGCTCCGGCCAAACCTTGATTTGCTTGTTGGTTCATGTACAGTATCTTATCTTTGTGTTTACCTACCCAAGGTTTTGTTTAAATGTCCACATGCTTGTGTGTGTGGGGGGGTGCATAGATGTTTATGATTGTTGTGTGTGTCTTAAAATGTGCTTCTTTGTGTGTTTGTGACCAGGACAACATTGGGGAGCTGGATACTGATCGTCAAGAAGAGTGCAAGAGAGCAAGACGAGTTGAGGAGGAGGAAGAGGAGGAGAAGAGCAGGAAGAGTGCTTTGCTGTTTGGCTCTGAAGACACCTTTGACTCCATTGCTAGCCTGGAAGAGAAGGTGTATATACTGTGTCTGACACTGCTGCTAGTGCTACTAGTAATGTTTTTATTATAATTATTAGTGTTTGTGTCATGTTGTACTGCTACTTGTAATCAAAAGCAGAAGCAGAAGTGCTTCCCTTATTTCATAATATGTTATGATGCTAGCTCATGTTCTTAGCTCATGACGCTGATCATGTTTTAGCAATACAAGATTTTGATGAGACACTATCACTATATATCAGAAATACAACAAAACACAGATTTTGTAAGATTACTGTATCAACAGAGGGCGCCATTGTAGTAGATGAGATCAAACTCTGCTCTTTGTTTTGCAGGTGGGCTGTTTGCTGCCACTGGACTTCACTGAGGCCAGAGGTGTATTTCTGGTGGGACAGAATTATGTCACACAGGTGTGTACACACACACACACACACCAGGTTGGACACCCATATCATCAACTTAGACACTTACACACAGCAGTGGAGCACATTTTATTTATCCCATCTAGCTAAGTAATCCAAGTTATCATTCCAGAAGAAAAGTGGATAATAAAGTTAATTTAATGAGAAAAATCAGGTTATGCAATGAAAACTGTTGTTTTTTAACTTTGGCATTTATGTTCACCTGCCAGCGCCGTTTTTGGGCTGTGAAGCCCATTGAGATATTGTCCTATTGGGCTGTACAAATATACTGGCCTGACCTTAACTTGACTTGACACATCAATGAATGTACCAAGCAGATCGCTACAGATGTTTTCATCTGCACTGGACTGCATTGCACTGGTGCCACAACTACTGTTCCTAAATGCCTACACAACATTGTTGTCTTAAATATTCTCTTCAAGATGAAGGTTTATACCAGGATGATTTTATTCTGTATATGTTGTTACGGTGATATTAATGACAGAGTTGCCCCTCAGAATATTTTTTTTTACTGATGGCCAATGAGAGACATTGTATAAGGAGCACAAAACCAGATTTTCTGAGAAAGTCAAAAAATGTGAACTGATTGGATGAGTGCTCCATCCTTTTTCTTCACCCAGACAGACCCACAATGTACAGTTTCGACTGCTAAACATGGCAAACTGTCTCTCCATCCTTTCACTCACTCTTGCAGGCCAAGGAGTACTTTGAGATGGATGGCTATGTGACTGACCACATAGAGATCTTGCAGGATCACAGCGCTCTGTTCCTCGGCCTGGCTTTCTTTGAAGAGGACCTGGAGAGGCGCTGCAAAATGCACAAACGACGAGTTGACATGCTAGAGCCAATCTGCATTGGTACTTTGCTAACTTTGTTCTTTAGTTGCATTTATTTTCTTCTTTTCAACAGTTTCTTAACATAGAGTACAGTAGAAAAAGATGAAACAGAATGATTTGTTAATGTTCAACCCGTTAATGTCCATGCAAGATGACATAATTGATTAAATCTGGCTTTCTCTGACTCTCTCTGTTTCTCTACAGACTTGAACGCCCAGTACTACCTATTGATCCGCAGACAGTTGATGTTTGAGTTGGCTGAGATTTACAATGAAATGATGGACCTGAAACTGACGCTGGCTAACAGACAAGCAGACACACAGTCTCTAGATAATCACACCATTAAGAAATTCAACCATCTCTGCTCTGCCTCTGCCAAGTGAGTGTATATGTGTCTGTGTGGATGTATCTGTGTGTGTCTGTGAGTCAGCATCTAATCTAGTCTAAATTATTTTACATCCTCTGTTCTCCTTCCCAGATATTTCCAGATGTTCCTAGACTCTCTGTGTTCTCCAGAGGGGAAACTTCCGGAGCACCTGGAGGAGGAGGTGCTCAGACCGGCTCTGGTGGCCCGCTTCCGAGTGGCCCGACTCTACAGCCGGCTGATCTGTTCTTCCCCCTCTGATCAGCTGGACAACCTTAACAAGTCTCTGGAAAACTACAAGTATGACACTACAACTACAAGTATTTTTTTTTTTTTTATGGTGACACATCCAAACACTTTCTGGGTTGCATATTGAAAGATGTGCCCTCAACAGGAGTAATTTATAGTATGACAGTAGCAGGTTGACATTAACATGGAACCATAAGGAAAACAGAATGAAAGACTCACGTATTTGGTGGAATAGAAAGAATTTAGTTTAGTGCTCTGCAGTCCACATGCTCCCAGCTGCCGTGTTGTTTATCTGTCTAATATGTTGACCATCGCTTTCCTCCTCCACCTGTTGTCTAGATATGTGGCGCAGTATTGTGAGTGCCACCCCGAGGCAGCAGCCGCCGTGGAGACGGAGCTGGAGCTGAGTAAGGAGATGGTCGTCTTGCTCCCTCTCAAAATCAACCGCCTCAAAACAAGGATGACTGCAAACAACTGAAGGGCACCACGGTTCACTGACTTGGTTCACTAATGGTGTTAAATCCATCCAAATTAGCCAGTCAGTCTAAACTTTATAGTCAATGGACCCTCCCAACAATTATACAAACTTGATGGCAGTTTGACTTTCTTGCTTATTTGTATTGGTGATGTCCTCTTTGTTTTTTTTGGTTTTTTTGTGCAGTGAGCATGCTGCTTTCCCAAGTCCTTTGAACACATTGCACGCTGTACATATGTTCTCTTCTCTGTCTAGCAGGAAAATGTGTGGTCAGGTTACTTTTAATTCAGATGGCACAGAAAATATACTGTCATCAAAATTAATATGAAATACTAAATAAGACTACTTATTACATTATATTACTTATTACCATTATACTAAGAATGGTTGATGATCTCTCGTGAAATGACCCAGAGCTGTTTGTGTCTTTACATCGATGCTTTGTTCCCAACCACAGTGGTGTAAAGTAGTCTTTGTAGGTTTATTTCCAATTAAGTTTGAGTGCCCGTAACATCCTCACGGCAGATATGTACATAACAGAGTTTTGTTTTATTTTATTTTACTATCAGGTGACCTGTGACCTTAGTCAAGTCAGTTTTATTTATATAGCCCAAAATTACAAATCACATTTTGCCTCAAGGGGCTTTACAGTCTGTACAGGAGGGGTCCTTCTCCCAGGATGCAATAGATGGTGTGTGTACAGAACAATAGGCAGCCAGAGGTTCAGATAGCAGAGTGGATTCAGATTGTACTACTGACCACACTGTTGCTGGTCCATTAGACACCATAATTTGCATGATGCCAGCTTCACCTGTGTACTTTCTTCATTTCTTGGAAGAATCAAAATGTCATTGTTTAATGTATAGTAGATGCTGTATGTAATGATAATAAACACATAATGCACACTTATGTCACAATGCCAATATGTGCTTTTTATCTCTGTCTTCTCCCTGGTATTTTTCCATATAACAGAAGCACCAAGTTAATTTAATGACTGTGGGTCACTGAGTAAAAGGCTGAAGTTGTCTGAGTTTGGGGCCCAGATGAGTTTAAGAACCTTTTTTTCCAGTCTATTAAATTGCTTAAAGCAGAGATTTTTTTTTAAACGGTGTCTATTAAAACCAAATTATCTCTTAAACTGACTGTGACAATATAATGGTGTTCTATAAAAGTTTCAGTATATCTCAGCATACATCTTTTATGTTATGTCTTTATATTGTTCATGTCCCACAGTTGTGGCCTGCATGTTTCCCACATTGCCACAGCGGTACGTACATTTAGCACATTGTATAGTAAAAACTGCATCCACGTGTTACAGTTGGCAAACATAAAGGGACATTTCATATTAATAGTAAAAAATCCTGAGCTTCTCTTGAATTCACTTGCATGTTTTTGTAAGAGGAAGCATGTGGGGTTAGATTAGTGAACTGATGTGTGACTGATTTTCAGCTAATCATGAGGCCATGCAACGTTGCCCTAATCTATGCAACTTCCTCTATTAGGATGTTATGGCTTTTTTTGGTGAAGCTGTACCGCAGGACAGTGTGCTTCTGATCTATTGGGCAGATACCTGGTCCAGTCTGGTGACACCATGGTGACAGGATTGATCACCATCATGACTATCCATGTCCAAGTGCCCTAAGGTTAAAATAATCTTTCACCTTGCTGCGACTTCTCTATGGACATACAGGCATCGTGTTTATTAGGCTAAGATGTGTGTCATTATTACAGTAGTGGTGACAGTAGTGTCAAAACCTCAAGAGAATCAGTTTTACTAATTCTTTTCATCAAATAATTAACACCAACACATCCCTTTCCACACCAACACACACAGGCGTTCAAAGTCAAAGTCCCGATTGTGATGTAAACTGCAGTTTGTCATGTAATATTATTTGTGGCTTCTTAAGTCAAAGGAAACTATTTCAGTGCATCAAAACCTGCAATTCCTGTTTCATTTATGCTCCCGTTAACTCTTCTGATGCTTGTCAAAATGTGTATTGACATACTGGCTCAACACAACACACTTGAGTTTACTGGAAAATACACCCTTACACATAATACACATACAGATGCAAAGTAAGTTTAAGATTACTTTCATATTAATGTTTGTATATCTGAATGCAGAATGTAAAGTAAAACTCCTGGAAGGTTTTTGTACATTTTATATCATTTTATAGATTTTCCTGTATCAAGTGCCAAGAAAAAGAAATGCTGTAGATGAGCCTGCTGTTGATGGTTACAATTCACATCATACAAGTTATGAAGAAGTGAGTTTTTAAAAAATGACTTTAAAACTTTAAATGTCTTATCCCATTGGATAATTTAAAACTTTTTTTGTGATTGTTTTTGTTGCTATTTGCATGTGCTTGTGTGTGACTGGCTGTGTTTTCGTGTGTTTCTTGTGCTTTACTCGAGACACGAGGCTCTAGATCTCGATGAGATTATGTTATTCAATAATGGTTATAACAATGATATGTTGATAAGAATGCTCCAGATGAAATGCTGATATATATTTTCTTCACAGTTTCTCAGTTCCCAACACTAGAAACAAACGATGCATGCCGTAGGTTGGTTGTAAATTCACTCACGGGGTGTTGTCAAACTGTTGCATCCTGACTTAAACTCCAAGGAACAGACAACAGAAGTAAATTACAGTTGCACAAATACATCTAGTCTTACATTTACTGAATTTCTTTAAAGAAAAACTGATTACATTAGCTTTTTGCGGTTATTAGTCACCGCTTCCCCCTCACAAACGTTTCTGTAGTGTCCAGATAAGTCTTGTGTTTTCATTGACACTTTGGAATGCTGTCGTCTGATAAAAATGATCCTGTTGTGTTTGCATATATGTTAACAGTTGTGTGTGTGTGTTTACCGTGTTTCTGACAGTGTGAAAACAGTGCTGCTTCTTACTTCCATAAAGTCTGGTTACTCAGACAAAAGACTTGAATCCCACATAATGTGACAAGGGGTGTGGATAAAAACCAAGTAGACTACAAAAGCTGACTTTTTATAGACGCAGTAGCATATTGGCTGTCACAGGGAAACATACATGTGTAACATAAAATATCAGATATTAGAGATTGTATAGGCATTATAGCGTTTTCAGTTGCTTGAGTATTGTAGACAAGAGAAGCAGAGCGTTAACTGGAGACATGCTGTGTGTGCAGTGATGTGTGTACGTGATAATATGTTTCACATAAATATGTCACTTACAGGATCTGTGTGTGTGTGTGTGTGGAGGCGAGGCCAGGCAGGCTAGCGTGTCATTTCCTGAGGGAAAATGATAGCAAGTGATCTTACCACTTCCTGCAGCATCGTACCGATGTGTCAGCTAAAACTATTCTCTCCCTCTCTGGGTCTTCTTATCTTCTTGTCTGACACAGACAAAATATAGGCGCAGAGACACAGAAGAAGAAGAGGAGTAAGAACACAACAGTCAAAGTGAAAAATGCAGCCCACAGAGCCATCTCTGTATTAAAGTGCTGTGTAAGTGTTAGTGCTGACAGTAACATGTACACACACACGCACACTAACGTCACTAGGTCAGACTGAACCCTCCAAACATCATAAACCACAGTTTGTAATACACCCTGTTGTATACCGTATGTGTGAGAGCAGACCTTTCTGGTTACACACACACAAGCTAATTGAGAATATTGTTTACTGACTCGATTTTACTTGACCAATAAAAAAAAACGAGAGAAGAGACCGAAAAAAATCCTACTCTGATGAATGTGTCTGGGACTGATCAATGTCTGTGCTTTTAATATGTTGATCTCATTTCCACAACATGCATTAGAAAAATTGGATGGCTTAGGTTTGTTTTTCTTAATTCATTTCTTGATAGAAATGGACAGCAGAGAGACAGCTGCTCATTAGTAACATCCCAAAGGTTGATCTCTGAGTGTCCTGATCCAAGGTTTGTACTGTGCTGTTAAACTGTGACAAACACCTCTGACAGCGCACTGAATTCTTATCCTATCACAATATCTATATCGAGCCCCCGTCATTAACGCTTCCCTATAATCACATGCACATTGCATCACATGCTGTCAGCATGAGTTCCAACGTTACAACACCCTCTTCCAGCTCATCACAGCCCCGGAGCATCCTGAGAAACATCTCAGTCATCGTCATCAATGGAGTCTGATAAATACACTTCACCTGCCTGAGGCACCAGGACGGGTCCGGGACGTACCAGGTGTCGACGCTTGAAATGTCTCAACATGTTTAGCAGTGCAGTCTGACATCACACACGATTATACACAAACATGAGACAAGTGGTGGAAAAAGTATTTCAGTCTTCTACTAAAATAACAAAAAAACAAATACCATAGTATAATAAAATAATTACATTACAAGTATTACAAGTATTAGCAGCAACATGCACTCAAAGTGTCAAAAGTACATTACTCATTAAACCATATGATATTCAGAGTGTGATATTTATCTTCTGTAGGAATATATATAATTTCAAGTGTAAACAGCATTTTAATGTGATCAAGGGAGAGCTAATTTGAACTTTATACACTTTTTGGGTAGTACATCATATTTTATAAGCTTGTGTTTTATGTGTAACATTCTGTTTTGTAAAGTAACTAATAACTAAGGCAAATAAATGCACAGTAGTGGAGTAAAAAGTACAATATTTCTCCCTGAAATGTAATGACAGCAGAAAATGCAAATACTCAAGTAATGTAGTAGTGCATCTGAACTGTAATTAAGTACAGAACTTGAGTAAATGTACTTGATTACATTCAACCACCGACAAACACAAACACGTGCACATAAATCCGCAGGACATGGAGCCACATGAAAAACACAAATGTACACAATAAAAAACAGGTGCAGACACACAAAAGCATGCACTAAAGCACAATATCACACACACACACATCAAAACATTTACACATTGTGTAAAGAGAGGAGGTTCTTCTGTAGGTATGTCAGGAGATGAGGTTGTTGCTGTGAAGTATGGGGTTAAAGCCACTGCAAGTGTTTGGGACTTGCAGTGACTCCTAGGCCAGGTACCAGTACATTCCCACATTATAACTGCTTTCCCATGTGTTACCCGCAGAAGATGACAGAGTAGTTTATTGCTGCTAAATGATTGTATTTCACTGCCTCTGCCTGCTTTTTTCTTTTTAGTCTTGTGAAGCTGGAAGAAAGCAAAGTGAAGCTGGATGAAACCACATTTAATGGATTGTAAAGGGGCGAAACACAATCTCTCCCCCTCTCTCTCACACACACACACACACACACACACACACACACACACACACACGAAGAGTGTAAAATTGGTTGTTGCAGTGAAGGGGGAACTGAATCCATGTAAAAGCAGAAGCTCTCAAATATACTATCGTCTTCTTATCTAAACACAAAATGAACCCGCAGCCAATTAAGACAAACTGACGCTTCCTCTCTCGGACGTTACGATCACAAACACAGATTGGATGTTGGCTGGCATTTCCTCGGTCCAAGTCCGATATCTGATATTTGAGTCGGCTAATGCAAAAGTTTCCACTGAGGATGTTCAGTCACTTTCTGCACGAGAATACTTGAGGAAACCATGACGCACTCAGAGGGCTGAGCTCCTCGAGGGGGCGTTTGACTGTCTGAGGCAGTTGACGCTTGTTCTTCACCACGCCGAGAAGCTTCAGTTTGAAAAGGAGTGCCTTTACATTTTCTTGGTGTTTTGCTAAAGAAAGACACAACTGAGGATGAAACTGATTCTGTTCTTCGTCGTCTCCTGCCTCGCCTTGCATAACGGAAAGGGTAAGTCGACAGTTCATTATTTTTATTATAAGATACTTGTTACTATAATATAGCTACTAGTTGACTTGTTACGCAGATAGGGGCATCAGTAGACATCACATGGGCGTTTGACATTGACAAAAGTCAAATCATTTCACACCCTGACAGCGTTAAGTGCTCTCCCGCGACATCCTCACTATGACCCCAAACTGGGGTCTGAGGGCCATCTGGGGTCCCCGATTGACAAGTACAATTAGGAACTGCTGCACTTCACTTGTATTTGACTGCCTGTTTTAGCTTATTGTGATTGCCGTAAGTAACTATGACTCATTTATTGCCGCCAGGTTTCTCTGTTCTCACTGCGTGGCCGATAGGAACCTATATATCTACCCATTTGTACAGCAGACACCAGAAAACCCAGCTTTAAAGTGCAGATTTACGCAACCAAAATGTTCCGTTATGATGAGGAACAATGGGCAACACTTTGAGGTTCCTGGCAGAAAATATGTGGGAGTCCTTGCCCGGTCTAGTTCCTGTTAAATCAGAAAATGCAAAGGCGTTTCAGTTTCCGAGTTGAGTTTCGTATTGGGTTGTTGAACACTTTGTACATTTAAGAGGGGGTTTTGGACTCGCACCATGACACACGGGGAAGCCCTAATAAATGAAACAATAACAATCCCTGTGCTAAAAGCCTGTGCTTTTAAAAGAAATATCTAATAGTTATAGACATTACTTAAAATGTGTTATTTACCCTCAATATGCAATGTATTACTCTAGGGATATATGTTTTCTATATATGTGTGGATCACTAATGAGGTTTTGTCATAGTTTGACATAAGGAATATATTAATGAGGGTTATAATGTTAAAAGCAAAAAGAAAACTGCTGTTGGTTCTTCTATTCTTTTTGTAATTAGTCAATTTAGCCCATTACTATACTATACTGCACTATACAAAATCAAGATTTTATTCATTCAAATTTAATTTGTATTTAGAATCACACCTTATTTTGTTGTAGGTGCCACATGATACGCACAACCAAAACCTATACAGCCACTTGACACAAACAAACTCAATCAACAGATCATCAACAGTTTATATAGGCCTGTTGCCTTTATAGTAACACTTACTGACAGTTTTACTGTGACACAGGGTGCAAACAACTAGTCACATGAAGCCACCCATTTAAAAATACCCACATTTTCAATTAAATAATATTGATACAACTGTCAGATGTTAATAGTGTATATGATATATGGTAGTTGATTATCTTTGGCAGTTTGATTCACAAATGTCACACCAACTTTTAAGGAGGAAATTGGGGTTTTTTTTACATTTCAACATGCTTCCTCAGTGTTTAAGATTTTTCCAATAGCCATTAAACTTTTTATAAAAGTTTTAAGCAATGCCAAGAGCCCAACCATGTGGACAAAACAGGAAGTAGGGATTTTGGCAGCAAAGCACTTTGCAAATTTGGTTTGATGCAGCGTGTATAAATCCATAACAGGATCCCAACATCTATCATCAGAACAGTCATATGATTAACATGAATTGTGTTTTGCATGAACTTTGCCTCACATAGTGGGGGGACAGCTAATGCAGTAATGTTATCTTGCCTGCTGTAGCAATGAAACACTTGATAGCTGTCAGCTAGTTTCTTTACACTGGATAGTGGTGTAAAATAACTGTTAATGCTTTTGGCATCAGATAAGCACCCTGATCAACTTGCTGCAACATGTCGAGAAAAAGCTGCGATGCCGTTACTTCCTATTCAAAAAAAATCTGGGGAAAAAAACAGCTCTATTGCCTATTAGGCTAACTGTTACTTTACCCTGTTGCACAAAAATGTTGTAATCTCCTAAACACTCCAAACATGGAACTAGTAAACCAGAATTATCACACTAAACAGATCCAGATGAGCAACCAGATGCTGCCCAGGAAGAATCTTACTGGAGCGAATTGTTACATAAAATGGTGAATGAAAAAAGAAACATAACTGAGACATCAATGACCCTCTTTCCCTCTCTAGGAGCACCTAGGACTGCAGTATATAAGTTTGTGAGATGTAACCCTGAGGGTGACCAGTCCAACTGTGTGACTCAACAAGGTCCAGAAATGGCATGGAGTCCAGACCTACCAGCCAAACTGCCTGCTTCATCTGCACAGTATCTGTAAGTATGCATGGGGTGTGTGTGCGTGTAAATATCTCTGTAAGACTGTACAAGCTTAGGGCTTCATGCTCTTTTCGCTCTATGAGTTTATCAGAGTAAGGTGAGAGTGTTTTAATAGCAGTGACTTCACTTCACTGTTAAAATGAGTCTGAAACTAAACAACGAAACTGTTGTCCGATAAGTGCAGACTTTAAATATAGAAATGCTGATTTGCTGCATTTGGATCTGTTACCTTGGTTAACACAACTCCAACAACACAACCTCTGTCTGTGTGTATCTCTGTGTGTATTCGTGTGTGTTTGAGAGTGTAAAAGTGTGAGTTAGGTGGCCAAGAAAAGCCGAAATAGAAGGCAACGTGGAGGGATAGAGAAAGACAGAGGGACTGTCAGATTGAGGGCAGGGAGGTTAGAGCTGGAATAACAACGACCTTGAGAGTTCATGGTCTATTGCAGTGGTCCCCAAACTAAGGCCCGCGGGCCGGATACGGCCCGCCTCTACATTTGGCCCGGCCCCCTGAACAATACCAGAGACGCATTATGATTTTTTTTCAGTCTGGCCACGTGAATCCTAGACTAGCCCCTGTCAAA
>JAVQJL010089933.1:0-40000 GCA_036024295.1 Nannoperca obscura | reverse complement strand
CCAGTCTCTTCTTTGCTGTAATGACCACGTTTAAATATTCAGATCACACTTTAGTAGGCCTACATTTATCTCAAGCTGTCACGCTCCCTCACCATCAAAGCCTCCAAAAGGTCTCCGAAATGCAATGTTTTCCCGGAGTCCCCTGTGCGTGTGAACTATTTATACTTTGTATAAATAATAAATGTGAGCTGCACAACAGGGCTCAGCTCCAGACAGCATGTGGCACACCTCCAGAGGTGAAAAGGACACAGAGGGCAGAATGCCGCCAGGCTGCACGACTTTTTATTTATTTATTTATTTTTATCCCCTCACCCAAGTTAACGCTGGACACTTTATAGTTCTGTCCTGTAAAAGCTCAAAGTTAGGTCACACTGAGATCCAGACACCCACAAAGCTGGTGGCCCTGTGTGTGTTTGTGTGTGTGCCACTGTGTACTAGCAGTATATAGCTAATATAGAATATGGTTATAGCTAACCTGTTTAATAAAATCTAAGTGGGACTTGAACCGACTTAAAACCAAATGTATGTAACAACAGATGCCACCATTTAAACAGAAAAGGCATCAGTACTGAGTACATTATGTAAGCCTTGTCTTAGGTTTCTCTTCTACATCAGTGAAGCCACACTGGAAGGAGAGAAAGTTAGCTGCACAGCAACTGAATCACACATCTACACTGTGGGTGCAGGAAAGCAATCAGTCTGTGTCAATTAGCACACAACGCGTGACTAGACATCCAGGAATAGCACGAGGAATATATGAGGAACTCTCTTCTGAGAAATTAGATTCAAAACGGAACACAAACACCCAGAAAGTTGTCCAGAACATTTTAAGTGTTTTGCACTTAATCAATAGGAATTTGATAAATTTCTTTCTATTAGCATTTTCATCCTCTGTGAGGTTCCCTTTTTTGATCAGAATCAGAAGCAGCCCAACACGACAACTCTTCTGCTTTCACGACTCTTCAATAAACAGAGAGACAAAGTGTTCCCTGAGCTCTTACAGTATAGCATTTTAAACCGATGAAACAGAAAATCACTTCCAAAGCCCCAGCGAATACAACCATCCACTGTATTATTGACCTGGTCGCCATGTTGCTTAGCAACAAGACTTGGTATCTTTGAGACAATAGAGTCCTCCCACAGAAATGCTCACTTCTCCCTAGCAACACGCTAATGGGGATTTCACTATTGCACACAGAGCCGTGTGCTTTGTGTATGAGAGTCTGTGGCTGTTTCAAGAAACGCACCACTTTCTTTTTTTCTTCTTCGTCGGTGAGTTGAACACATCGGAGATCACTGTCAATATTAAACGCTATTTTGGTCAGATTGTCTTCATTTTGAGCCAAATGAATCACAAACCCATATCACTCTGTGCTGCTCTCAGGTGACAGAAGATGGTTTATTTGGGAGAACTAGATGAGACGGCACACTGACTCATTGCACTGGTTTCTCAGCCCCTGCTTTCTACACCCAGCTTGGATTTCAGACATAAGATTTTGTACGGTATCCCGGGAATACCACGGTGACGCATCAACGCCAATTGACATAAGGGTTTCCATTTGCCACTCAGGATGTTCCGTAATAAAATGAGTTTGAACAGAAATGGTAACTATGCCAGCCAAGGGAGGACAGAAAAATCCAAACAAAAGAATAAAGAACCCATGAGTGGGTGGCAGAGGCTTTCAGTCTTTTATTTCAGCTGCCAACTGCGCAAGGAGGCAAAATTGTCCATTCACAGCTTTCATCTTTTTTTCAAGTACAGTAGCAGTCCCCCACCTTCTCCTCCCCCCCCATTACTTCTGCTGATGTAACTCCCCGACAACACATTTGTGGAGAGAAGGGAGAGCATGGGAAGATGCATTATTGAACAGTGTCAGGGGCTAAGATTAGAAACAGCGGAGTGCGGCTACAGCAAAAGTGCCGGGCTGGGAGTCTCTAAAGATAGAAAGGTCATCTATCACTGACACAATGGACAGACAAGGTGTCATTATCCACAATAACACCTGATGGCATTTTCTGCTTGATCGGTAGCAAAAGTAACAGTGGGTTTTCATTGTCAGCTGCAGATTAAATCTATTGTGGGAGTCACCTGGAGAAATCCAGAGGTGTGTGTGTGTGTGTGATGGATTGTTTTGTCATTCAGTATGAATTCCCAGGGGAAATTATCCTCTTTTCCTTCATCTACACAATTAAGAGCTATATTTAGCAAGGATTTCCTTCCAAAATGGTGCAGTGAGCCTTCAATTTATGCGCATACTGTACTGTAGGATAAAAACGCATTTCCTTGCATATGCTTGACACAGTACGTGAAGTTATAATATTTAAATAACTTATTTAGAGCCTCGGGCTTCACATATTATGGCAGTGATAACCCCAGACAGCCTCTTACATGCTGACCCCGGTGCTGTGTACAACAATAGGTCTTTACATAACAAGCAGCTTCTCTCACTGCTGTGCTACAAGTGGAATCTCTCTGTCTTTAAGACACGGACCCAACTACCTCTTATGCAAGCTCCAGTGCTGCTTCATCCTCACTTTTATATGAGCTGTTTGCTTGCAAATACCTTTACACTTTTTCTCGAGTAACAATAAACTATGTTCTTCCAGTTAATCTAAGAATAGATATGGGAGGTAGTATTTTTTGTCGTCTCACAGACGATAGATCTTGTTCTCTAGAAAATGTGGGTGGCACTTGGCTGTGTTATTGCACAGCAGGTTATGTAACGCTGTGGTGTGCCTCTGTTTGATACACTGGTGTTAAAGAACTTGGGTCTTGTGACACATTCACACACAAGACTGCTGCTGTCAGTCTTTGGACATTAAGTTTCTCAGTTGTATTAGAAAAGCCAGTTGTTCTATTAAGGTCTTGGCAGGGGAGCACAGATACAAACATCAGAGAGATTTCCTGGAAGCAGCATCTGTGTGCACTTGTTGCACTCCAGAAACTGCAAGAACAATTGTTCCTTTAAAAGCATCCAGGAATCTACTCAACACCCCCCCCCCACACACACACACACACACACATTGAAAAACCTCTTACTTTTTTGTTCAAATGGTCAAGTGCCATGCTTCCTAGTAGGAGGATTGGCCTTGAGTAAAACAGATTACACCCAAACAGTCTCCTCTGAGCAGTAGCAGATTACACAACATAAATCAAGTCTGTGCAAAACAATCAGATAATCCGGTTAAATCAGATTTTGTTTATCTCACCTCCTACTGTTGAGTTATGTAACTGAAGCAATTAAGCAAACATCCATTCCACTGCCCACATCTGCCATGGGTGTGCATTGTTGCGCCCCGATTGACACAGAAATCATCAACTAAGTGCAGAGTAATATTAAGGGATTGGCGCTAAAAAGATATTTGAGCATGGACAAACAGAAATTCTGTCACTGATATCAATAAAACATTTCATATGTCCATCACGAGACAAAATACATTCAAGATCCTGGCGGTCCAGAGACACATAGCAATCTAAAAAAGATTTCATTGCTTACTTGGCAAGTTTCATCTCAATCTGCTGGCGAATTTCCTGGCGCTCCTGGTCGCTCCTTGCTGGGAAGATATTCCTGTCCTCAAGCTCCTGCTTGCTGGGCCTGTTTCGTAGTTTGACAGCCAGCAACTCCTTCCTTAGCCTGCGAGGAAGTGTGCCTGCAAACACACATATACACGCATTAATACACGGGAAACTCGTAAGTTATTATTACGTAAGAAGTGTTTGTTTTCATGTTCCTTTATCACTTGTTCACCTGTTTCCTAAAGCAAAATTAAACTGTGAGTAAAATAAAGCCTTCCAATCCCTCATCCCAAAAATAGCAGTACCACTTAATCTCAACAAACATCCACACCACGTGATTATTAATTGCAGTGCAGTTTGGAAGTGGCACTTTATTTCCATTGTTTGGGCTCTGTACTACAGAAAATTGGATTGGAAATGAAACAATCACTGTTAGAGTAAAGTGCCAACTATTAACTTCAAGGATGTTTAAGAGTATTCACATCCAGCGAATCAGCGCCCCATTTATATGCATCTCCCAAGACTAGATAACCAACTGCGCTAATTGATTCTTTTGGCTACTTTATAAAGTCGTTATGGTGAATTTGTTAGTATCACTCGCCTATTTACACACTCATCAGCTGCAGAGCAATATTAGCATTCAGTTGGTGTCGCGTTTTGACAAATTGACAAATTGAAGTCCGATATTTACTCTCATTTTAGCTTCATTTAGTCTGTCAACTCCTGAGGGAAATAATTTGCTGTTTAGCTGATAAATGCTCCACTGTGTTCACCAGATTGTCAAATTAAATTCTACAAACAAATTGATTTGACAGCAAAGCTGGGGCCACGTAGTATCCGGGATAGGAGTAGCCTACTGGTTGGTCTCTGGGGCTCTAAGCAAACTATATTCAACAACAGCAATTTTTAGAGAGCACAGTAAGACAATGACGGGGCTACAGTACCTACACTGTTCTCCCAGTATAGATTTCTTTATAGATCTTTTTCAAGCTCCTCAACCTACCGGAGATGACCGATTCATTCCAGCCGTCCAAGTCGTTGGGGAGGCCTGAGGTGTTGGAGAAGCACTGGTCCAGCCGCATGTTCTCCTTATTCTCCTCCGCCTCCTTCTTGGGCCAATCGGACCCTCCGCCTCCTACGCAGCTGCCGCCCAGCGATGATGTGTGTTGGTTTTCGGAGCTGCAGGAGCGAGAGAGCCGCCCGTCAGAACACCAGAGCCGCGGGGGTGAGCCCTGCTCACACCCTTCGTGGACGCTGATGGGACACAGGATGGGAGGGCAAATTAATGGTGACAGCACCGGGAGGGGTTAAGGATAACATCTGGAATTTAAATATATCAGATTTTAAGACATGTCATTCCGCAAAGCAATCAGGGACATTTAAACACATTTGTGAGCAAACTTCATTATAGTCACAAAATACTTATTATATTATCGTAACCTATCAAAAGGGATATCATTCGTTCACAAAGCCATCATTAACTTTAACACCGGTAAGACTGAACTAAAACAACATATTTGTTTTGCACAGACCCAGTATGTCCGAGTGAGAATGCTAATATCAACAGATGTATGGGGTCAGCCTGAGGACTCACATCTCTTGTCTGTTCTTGGAAGCGAAGGCTCTTTGCAGTTCCTCCATAATGCAGCTAGGAGGCATGGGAGGGTGCATCATATTGCCTAGATGTGGGGACCCTGAGGAGTTGGATAGGGGCCCTCGTAGCGGCAGGGTCATTGAAGCCATGCTTTCTGTGGCCCTGGGTGGAGGCTCCTTGGGGAGGTAGGAGTTGGGCAGGTGAGTGGGGAGCGACACGGGGCCTGAATCTTAAAGGGAAGGATGAAGAATGATCAGATAAACAACAGAGGTCCATTAACAGAATCCCTTTTGATTCCTATCATTCTTCTAATAATCATATTGGAATATTTTCTTGTCCTCATATTTGTTTGCAGGGTCATGTGGGCTGGAGCTTATCTTACGATACTGAGCTGAAGTTTGGGAAACACATTTACATTTCTACTTATGGGAATTTAGACTCTCCAGTACACTTGACTTGTACATCTGTTTAACATGAGAGGGAATTTAAACATCTGGAGGGAAATATGAGCAAAGGGAATTATTCTCCACAAGTTTTCTCGCCGTCTGCTGTGTATCTACAGTAAATGTGTTCTATGAAATAGTGAACCTGATTCCCTCATTTAGATTTTCCAAAGAGGTGGAAAGTAACAAAGTACATTTGCTCCAGTACTGTAATTAAATACAATTGTGAGTTCCTTGTACTTAACTTGAGTAATTCCATTTTATGCCACTTTGGGAAAACATTGGCAAATATTGTACTTTTCACTCTGCTATATTTATTTGACAGCTCTAGGTACTAGTTACTTTTGTATATTAATATTCTACTTTACAAAACATGATAACATCTAAAACCACAATGCATTGTTAAAGATTAAACTGGTGGTTCACAACCTGGACTGGTGATCTCTTAGAATAAAACTGTGTCCAGTTGGTGCTCTTTGACATGTTTCAGAGGTCTATAAGTTAGCAGTTCCACCAAAGAGACATTTCCCCTCTAAACTTCTCAGATGATTTCTTTGAAATAACTGTTCGAGGCCCAAAGGGGTCAAATGAACCAATATTTCACAAGCTTCCCTCTCCTATTAATTATTGACCCCTCTAATGTATCTTACGAAACTAAACTACTGTGTAGTTCAAATCAGCAGTAAGAGTAAAACGCTGCTTACACAACGAAGTATCAGTTGGAACAATCTAATAATATATCCGTCAGGAGTACTTTTAATGAGAACATTTTGCTCATTAAACATATGTACTTCCACTTAAGTGGGATTGTGAATGCAGGACTTTTATTTCATCTGGTTTATTTTTACATTGTGGTATTGGTACTTTTACTTAAAGGAAAGAACCCTCTCTCTCAGCATATTTAAAAAAAAATGCAACAAGTGAGGGAACAACAACTGCAGTTGTCCTGCATTTGTTAACAGTTTAGCATTGGCCTTGCAGGTTCAGGGCTGATTTAAAACAGTTTATGCCATGTTGAGCTATTTTCAACCCACGAAATACAGATCATTGTAAGAAATATCACGGCACAATTAAGTTTACACCTTAAAAAAACATGTCGAAGTGTGCAGCACTTCTTAAAGTAAAGGATCCTACTATATCCTAACTTTATATGAAATACAAATGACTTCCTTAACCTCTCGCCACTCACCATCTCCAATACTCATCTGGGGCAAAAGCTTCGGAGGTACTAGTGGTGGGGAAGTTCCTGGAGGAATCTCCTCCTCTTGTCTGTCTTCCATCTGCTCTCCCACGTCCTGCAGCCCCTCAGGTAAATCCCCGGCAGGGTGCACCTCCTCGCCTCTGTCTTCCTCCGGTAGTGGTACATTCTCCTCCACCCGTTCACAGTCCTGGAGAGGGGCAGCTACTGGAGGACATTAGTGAATGAAAACGGCGAATAAAATAAGTTATGCTGCACAATATAGTGTCACTATTAGAAGGACTGCGGCTGAGGGATACAGCTTGTAAAACATTTTGAAGATCAGGGTGGTTATTCAGTAGGTTCATCTCAGTCAGGTTATAATTAATATGAACTAAACTGTAATACAAATGAAGTGATTATTCTAAAATGAATTTAACAGTAATGCAATTTGTAACATTTCGCCAAGCTGCACCGCTTCCACTGATGAAATCAACAAAGTCTAACTATACTGTAATGTGCTGTATTGTTACAGACCTTTTAGGGCAAATGAGAGTAGAGGCAAATAATGTCATTAATTTGTATTTGCTGCCCTCTAATGGTACATTGAGAATTGATTCAGACTCAAATTTGTCCGTTTCATGTGAGGAAGCTATATCTTTCCAGGTTGTATGTACAATGTATACAAACAATTTAATTAAATCATTAGATCATTGGGTTTTATACCTTCAGCAACATTTGTTGTAAGAAAACAGTATAAAAATCCCTCCATCTTTATTCAGACTGGTTTCAAGCATTGTATCAGATTGATCTGAGCAGTCTTATACACTCTCATATTGATCTACTATAAAGCCGAGAAAAAGACACCCAGCAATTAAAAAAATCAAATTTTTCCTCATCTGTTGCCTTTGCAGCTCTATAACTTCCGTTGATTAGTTGACTCTGAGTATCGCGAGAGATTGTTCTACCTGGAGTGGGGTGCTCCTCCTCAGGACCAAGGTATTCCACACTGCTGACTGTGAGGTTCAAAAGTCCCCCGAATCCTCCAAGCAGGACTGTGCCATCTGAGCAGCAGCCCTGGTTGGGGGAGCTCGGGTCGTGGCATAGAAGACTGCTGGATAATGCTACATCTGTGAGAGGATGGGAGGGGAGAAAGATGTGTAGCCGTCATGATTTCTGTGTCGCGGATAAACAAAACTACCATTCATATGAATCATGTCCAGTAATAGAAAGTACTTTCTAGCATTGATGCAGTATCCCCTGTTGTTTAAAACTGCTTCTATATTTATTTCTCTCTTTTCAGACAGCTGATCTATGACAGTTACAATGAAAATGCATTTTGAGACCATTTTACTTCCATGATGTGAGTATCACCTGTTCAATCAGGTAGGAATGATTTCACAATTTAAACCAGAGGTTTAGTGTTTTTGTGTGGGAGGCTGTTCTTTGCAGGGGGGCTCCAAACTGATTCAACGGAGTCTCAGTGAATGGAAGTAAAAGCATTATATTAGTTATCAAAAGGAGATCACATAGAATACCCTAAATCGGTGTAATTTGGTTAAATAGAATTAAAGGAAATTGTACTGTTTTTCCCAGAGTCAGAAAGGAATAAATGCTTTAGGGTAGACCTTTTTTATGTATCTGCTGCAGTCTAAAGTTCTGCTAAACAGCAATATCAGGCTATCTTGGCTGAATTGTGAAGTTGAGAATGGGATTAAAATAATCAAGATCCCCTGGGGCATCCAGGATTTGAGCAAAACAAAGCAAGTAAACTCAGGGAGATGATGCAGTGCATTTTTCCAAGCTTTGTCTGAGGGTGAGGCCCACAGTCTCTGACTTTGAAAACTCCTGATTTAAACCAATGTAATTAGGTAGGGAAAGGCTTATTTTATTTGGTTCACTGGTTTAAGGATTAATTTTCACACTGTGCACTATGAGATGGAACTGAAAACCACCTTCACCTAGACCTTTGTATTTTAAATAAATGTGTATTATGTGTGTATGTGTGCTCCAGCATGCGGCCCTTAAACGGATCATATGTGAGTTAGTCCATAATCCAGCTGAGTTTGAATGAGAAACACTGCAACAGACCTCTGATGTTACCCATTTCCCTAAATGACATTCAGCCTTTGTGTCACCTTGATTCAATAGCACTCTCCATTACAGCAAGAGCATCACATTTCGCCTTGTGGTACAGTAGATACCTTTTTGTTTTTAAAAGCAGGCACACAAGGTGACGAAAAGTCAACATAACCGTTTATCAACTTTCAATGGAATTGTATCTGATCATATCGTGTTATCATTTTACAAAATTCAGATGTCCCAATTAATGATCGGAAGCAAACTTTAATTAAGGATTAACAAATAGAATTGTCTGAGTTTTATTTACAGCTTTGTCTGTAGCCTGAACTTGTGTTTCTTATGGGTTATGATTACATTTGAGTCACAGAGCTAAGCATCCGATTTCCTGAAAAATAAATACCAGGCAATGTTTGAAGGACCCAGAAGGTCATTTAACAAAGCTTAACGCTGTTCTGATGGTATTTTCTGGATGAGAAAATACTCAAAATACAAAATAAAAAAGAACAGCGATAAGTGTGTTTATAGGACCTTCTGTTTTTTTCAAAGTTTGCAGGTTATGAGATTGTTAAAACTGGGTGCTTAGCTCTGTGACTCGAATGTAATGGTAATACACAAGAGGCACAGACTGTGGCTTTATCTGATGTAACACATACCACTGGAACATAGTTCATTGCATTGCACTTTAATTCGTTATTTTCTGTAATGTGATTTTGTATAAATTTGTCATATTGTGGTACATTTTGATACTGGCAAATCAAATCAAATCACACTCATTTCAGCAAAACACCTCAGTGGCTTCGACAAAGTAAAAATTTATAAAACTCTTCTCTGGCGTGATTTTAAATGGATGAAGACTGGATTCATTCAAATAGTTGGAGCACGACTTGCCACATCTTTTCACCCACACCCTCTCATTATCTCTTCCAAACCTAATTCATTAGAGGATATGAGGAGAAATATGGACATTTAAATATATGTGCACCCGTTTGTGGGTGTGAACTTTGGAAATCTACAGCAACCCTATACCACTTCACCCTCCACCCACCCAACTGCCACCCTACCTGTGGAACTCTGCTTGAGCTTCTCATTTTTCTTTTTCCTCCACTTCCAGGGCTTGAAAATGCGCCCCAGGGTGGCCAGCTTGCTGTTACGTCGGATGGGTGGAGTGTGGACGCCGGTCACCAGACAACCAGTCCTCAGCACCCTCTGCTGGTCCACCAGCTCCACTACAGTGACAGTGGCGTTAGAAAAGAAGCCCAGAGAAGGGTGGAAAGTTGTTACAGGAGGATGAAATGGGGTAGAGAAAGTGAATCAAAAGCAGGTAAAGAAGGCAATGAGAGAGAGAGAGAGAGCAGTATGGAGTTGGGGGGGATACAGGGATGGAGAAAAAAAAATCACCAAACATGTGCAAAAGTAGGTGAGAGGAGACAGAGAAAGAGGGAGAGAGAAACCAGAGCACAATTAGTATACTCACCTTACTGAATAAACCATGATGGACTACAAGTGCTGTGAACAGATTGAATTATAAGGACTAATGTGATCATGGCACACTCGGCTGTAATTTCTCTGTGAATCCCCTCCCTCCGAGCCATACGTCATGTATCAAAATAAATAACTCACAGTCCAAATTTGGAGTGAGCACAGACACAAACACCTGATCAAACTACAAAAGATGCATTTCCCTGGAGAGAGAGAGAGGTGTGTGTGTGTGTGTGTGTTCTCTATCCCAGGTCTCACAAGCCATATGTCTTCCCAAGTGATCAGTTTTTTCAATAAGTGCAAATATCTCTGCAATGTCTTCCATAATGCTACAGAACAGGCAGATCATGGGTAGCATGCAGTGCATTTTTATGATTTGCTCCCACAAAGCCATAATGATTTGGATGTGTTCATGTCTTCTATGTTGCTTATGTTTGAGTATGGTTAAACCATATGTGCTCACATTCATGTTAGCTTCTGCATGGAGCCAAATACTTTTTTTTTTTGGATCCCACTTAGCTCCCACAAGTGCTTGTTGATTCTCTAGTGGACCACATGACAAAATAAAGATACACAGCAACTATAAAGCACATATAAGGCTGTAACCAAATGCTTTAAGCAGCAGAAAAAAGTGACCTGATTTTGCAAATGAAAGGGTTGACAATAAAAATGATGCAAATAAAACAAAAAGAATAAAGAAATGAAAAGAAAGTAAGAAAATGGATATTAATTATTAATTAATTATATTTAAAAGCTACATGCGTCAATATGACCACAATAAAAAATGCAGTGATATCTGCCTTTGGGAGGCTGATATCTTTGTTCAAATATTCAGCTGAGGAGGAGGCAAGGATTTGTGATGGGGGAGGTTGGGGAGAGGGGGAAAAAAAGGGGGGGGGGGTGTTGCAGAGTGGCTCAGGGTGTGATGTGGAGTACAGTGATGGAGGAGGGAGGATACAGCTGACTCCCTTTCATGCATTTTTGCAGCACCTTGCTTCTTCCCTGAAGCACGTGGGTAGGGAGTAAAAAGAGGATAGAGGTAGGGATGGGGGGGAGATGAAGAGTAGAAGAGGAGAGTAGAACCAAGAAAGAAGGAGAGAAAAAGAGGAGAAAAAAAGAAAGAAGAGGAAAGAAAAGGTAGTAGCAAGAGGAAAGGGGTAAGGAGAAAGAAGGAGACGATAGGAAAGAAAAGAAAAGGTAAAGTAATGGAATGATAGAAAGAAGTAAAGGAGAATAGATGAGATGAAAAGAGGTTTCAAGTTTGACCCTATAGTTCCCGGAACCAGGTCAGTTGACCATGCACACCCGTCTCACTGTGTCATCATCACTACTGTCACACATGCAGCATGGCAGACGTTGCTCTGCACGCAGAATCCAGGTCAAGCTTGAAGGAAACGCACCCAAAAAAAAAAAGCTTAAGAAGAGGAGAGGGGGAGTAGGAGGGGTAGAGCGGTTGTGTTTATGTGAGAGGGAGAGAGAGAGAGAGAGAGAGAGAGAGGGTGTGTGCGCACGGAGACAGAACAGAGGGGGAGAAGAGGTGGGGTCAGGCCCGCTGCTGTTGCCATGGCGACCACATCCAGATGCTGCCGCAGCAGTGGGAGCCAGTGGGAGGAGCTACTCAGACTGTAGCTTAGAGGAGAGGAGGAGAGAGGAGAGCATAGGAGCCCCCTACACAGACACTGCCTGCCACATCTTAAGCCAGTGGCAGCACCCAGTGCATTGTGGGTAGGGGGGTGAAGCCACATGGAGGACAGGATCGGTCTGCATTTTGAAAGAGGGAAGGAGATGGGGGGCGGGGGGGGGGGGGTAGAAGGGGGATTCCAGGGAGAAGAGGCAAGAAGGAGAGATGGGAGGGGGCTGTTGCTATACGGAAGAGCTTGCAGGAGAATCTGGGCTCGTCCAATCATGAAGCAGCTATTTATAATGCATATCAAGTAACCCTTCATTTTTCATAGAAGGGGTGGTTGTTCAGATAAAAATGACAGGAGTCCGGGTAGCGCTCAGGAATTAGTTGAAAACACATGCATGCACATGGCGATTTCTTTTATCCGCCGGATGAGGTTGTATGGAAGTGTGTGTCAGATAAGCATGAATGGACTACATGCACCATGTGGCGATTCTAATTGATATGCTAATGCAAATAGGATTTATTAAATCCATGTGTCATGCTGATGCAGTGGACCAATAGTCTATTTGCTATATGCCCATAGTCCTCTCCAACAAAAGTCTGCACACACTGTAATTTTAATCAGGTGGTGGCGTCACGGCTTTACACAAGATAAAATGTAAAATTCCAAATAGAAAATATTTATAAACAACCTCAGGAATGCAGGCAAATATACACTTTGAATGTGACACTATATTAGTGCAGTGTGAACTCAAAAGTTATTTGAAAATAAAATGAAAGTGAGCAATATGATAATGCTACTTGCCAAGAAAACTACAACAGAGAGTATTAGTGTGCCACCAGGGACCACACCCCACTTAACCAACTTGTCAGCACATTCAGCAGCATAAGATCTCTCCAAACATGTACACATTGAGCACACTTCCTTCCCAAGTGCCCACAGTGTGTTAATCAACAAGCATGTGTTCTGTTATAATGTTAATGTTATAATGAAAACTGAAAGGTAACTTTAAAAAAAGTGCTTTGTCCATGATGAACCGCCAAACACCCAATTTTCCTGCTCTGTAACAACACACAACCACAAAGACAAAGAATGCGAGTGAGCCATGAGTACAACTCTGAATCTGCCTGTGACCTTTTCCGATTTTGCAATGAAAGGTATTCACACTGAGGGGTAGGATAATATCAACAGCATAGTTTCAGCAGTGAGGTTGTATGAGGCAAAGCCTTGCTTCTCTGAATCAACTGATAGACCGACCTACTGAAAGGGTTTGTGTTTTTAAAGCTCTCTCTGTTGAATTACAAGATAAATCAGAATGAAACAGCAATCCTGTATTAATCTAGTACTTCAGTAGGACACACATGTCAATACCTGTTTGCACCATTTGCCTGCAATACAGGTACATTTAACCTTCAAGTGTTTATTACGTGACATCTTATTTTACATACAATATATAAAAACGTGTAAAATAAGATGTTCAAACACAGTCAGCACTCAGATCTTTGGAGTAGCAATGCTGAAAAGGCCTTGGAGGGATGTCGAAAAATACAGTATGTCCTTCAAATTACAGTACAACTTTTACAACTTAAAACGAGTACAGTCTGGACAACTTTACTGAACACTTGTTGTTTTTTCGCTATCTGTAAGCAGAGTTATTTAACTTTAAGAAATGATCCTAATCAGTAAATAATATATATATATTTCATTTTGTAGCCATTGTAGTCCATGACTCTAAGGAGGGCAATGTCGATCTGTCAGTCGGTAGGTCGGTCTACCACTTTGGTCTAGACTGAAATATCTCAACAACTATTACAGTACATGGATCGCTGAGGAATTTTGTACAGACATTCATGGCCCCCAGAATCCTGTCTTTAAGTCGTTACGATGAATACTAATGACTTTGATAATGCTCTGACTTTTCATCTAGAGCCACCAGCAGCTAAAGTTTTCACTAATCAACATCTATGTGGCTTGGCACAACTGTTTGTAGAGACATTCATGGTTCCCAGAGGATGAATCCTAAGGATTTTGGTGATCCCCTGACTTTTCCTCTAGCTCCACCATGAGGCTGACATTTGTGTTTTTGAGTAAAAATGTCTCAACTCCAGTACTGGATGGTCTGCCATGAAATTTGATGCAGACATTCATGTTCACTTCAGGTTGAACTGTAATAACTGAAATGGTCCCTTTACTTTTTCTCTAGTGCCATCATCAGGTAAAATTTATGACACTCTGCAAAAGTTATGACATTCTCATCAGCCTCAGCTGTAATTTGTGCTTAGTGCTGATTAGCAAATTGCAAAAAACAGAAGTGTTGAACACAGCAAACATTTTACCTGCTAAACATTAGCCTGTTAGCATTGTCACTGTGAGCATGTTGTCATGCTAGCATTAGCATTTTGCTCACACGGCTGCTAGCATGACTGTACACTCGTTACTATGGTATCCGCTGTAAGTACCTCTAAAACAAACTGTGGCAACTGTGCAACCTTTCCTGTTGAATACTGTATGTGTGCTTCGGTGGTCTCATCACAGCTATAAATAACATCAGTTCAACCCCTAACTCCCATCATCTCTCTCAGTCCCTGTTCCTCGCTCCAGCCACCCTGCTCCTTCCACCCAGTCAACTGACAATGTGCCCTTGAATGGACCACCTCCTTACCCGCTGCCACGCCAGCTAACCTCCTCACTTTACCCCCCTGGCTTTACAACTGTGCTGCCATCTGTCTGTAGCCCCGCTGCCTCAGGGGCTCAGCCACAGTCAAAGCACACAGCTTACAACTCACAGGGAGAAAGTGAAGAGTGGAAGGGCTGAAGAAATATAAAATGAAAAGAGTATGAATAAAAGAGAAGGGCTGATCAAGAACGGTAGTGGTCAAGTATAGAGTGATTTATTAAAGGGAGAGCAGAGAGAATAATGAACACCTTTACAAAATGACTTTTCAGGCTAAAAAAAGAGCAAAGCCCATCCAACACATACATAAATAATATCTGAAAGAATGAAGCTTCCTTTCTTCTATGAGATGATGCTGATTTGTCACTGCTCTGAACCTTTTTCCAGAGACATTCACCCTATGTACATATTTGCATATCCAGTCACCAATATTCATCCCATCCAACTGTGTTTTAACAATTCATACATAATAAAATGACTAATGAGCAAACATTTTTTTTTTCTTCAGGACAGTTTTATTATGAAATCCATTGTGGACAGTTGTGCAACCGTAAATTCATAAGACAGAGGACCATAACCACCTCTGAGGACACAGAGGTCATGTCCTTGTTTTTGTATATATTCACGTTTGTTAATTTCCATATTTCATACCACAATGTACTTCATTAAGAGTGGAAAGTATAGTCATTTCTCAAATGAAAGCCCAACCTAGAATACAACATTCTCATTTAACAAACCAAAACTAACTGTGTTCCTTAGGTATATGTGTTAAGATGCCTCATTCAAACATGAATCTTTTGTACTGTAACTTTTTGGTAATGAAACTAATTTCTGGGAACAAAGTATCATGGTGTAAGGCTACATGAGTCTGCAAAGGTCAAACCTCCAGATCATCAAAGTGATTACAGCCGAAGTGTGAAACTCCAGCGTGTGGGCTACTGGCATCAAGAGAGTGAAATTATGTCAGTAAGGCCAGCAACCAATAGGAAATGCCTGAGGCCCTTGTTTGTTACCATATGTTAGTGTTAAGAATGAGGACTAGTGGGTGGCTTCATGTGTAAGGCTTTGCTGCAGCATCAACAAAGAGAACCAAGAATCTAGTTCATTCTCAGTTTCTGATGAAAGGCTGTTTCTCTTTTTTCCCTCGTCAGTTAAAATTTTCATGAAATTTGGTGCACAGATACTATAGATGTTGAGACGAGTACAAACTAATTGGATTTTGGAAGGTTCTTAGTGATTGTTTTGTCCAAACGGAATAAGCCTCATCAGTCATCAGTGGATGCATATTAATATCGGTGCAATGTTATATTCTTAAACAAAACAGTCTTTAATATTAACGGGGCAATGACTTTAAGCATCAAGGTTAGTTTACTCATCATGTCAAGTACAGTAGTACAATTCTGTTTACTGTATGTCTGTTACTGATGTAAATGACCCCTCCTGATCAGAGTTACATGGGTTCAACTTGTAGACTCCAAACTTCCTTTGACTTTAAAGCTCAATATCTGAGAAGAATCACAAATGTTTAGATATAGAATCTTATATGGATACTTCATGTGTTTTCTGTCTGTAAGTATTTTTCTATACCGCCGTTATCTATAACTATATAAGCAACTATCAAAGTTAAAGTTGGAAATGAACTGTCCTTAGTTATTACTGATTAGAAGTTGAACAGTCAAAACCTCAAAAAGCTTCATCTGCTTCATCCGGACTGTGCGGGGGTGGTTTGATCAGATTTAATTGACAATGCTGGAAACACAAGCAAACAGCACATAGACTGTCATCACGTTTTGATTTAAGTGTTGCTAAACTGTGATCGGTGCACGGAAGTACGCATTGTCTTTTTCCAACTGAGCCTCGCCCTCTTCAAAGCAGTCAGAAGAGCACAGACAAAAACACAAATACAGGAAAATGAAATAAACTATACTGTTCAGGGCCTCTAAGTATGTTTTATTTATTTATTTGTAAGTGCTTTTTGTTTGCTGGGCAACTAAATAAGACATTTAATAATAAAATAACTGTAATAGGAGTTTAAGTTTATGAATTGTTCAACGCAGGAAAACGTTGGTGCTCTTCAAGTGTTTTTAAATGGTTGTTGGCCTGGAGCGTAATTGACCATTCATTTGCACTGCTTATACAGAACTTCTAAAGATATGGAGGATAATTCCTGGACACATACACATACACAGGCACATACAGACATGACATGACATTTACACACAGATATGCGTCTGCATTTCAACCAAAAAAAGACAAGCTATCTTTGACCAACTGTGAAAGCCTCGCTGCAGCCATCACATCCACCCAGTGGGCTGAAAATGTTCCCGCTAAAAGTGCTTTTCCTGTCACCCACACAATAGGGCGAGCCTTAGAACATGTCACTCCAACCTGCTCTCCTAACACCAACCACGAGAGAAAGAAGAAAACCCTGAATGTATCCAGGAAGACTTCCAATCCATAGTTAAGTTTTGGGCTACGTTCCCGTGATAAGAAATCTCATCCTGTTCCAAAACTCCCTTCAATCAGGTAATGGAAGTCTTGGTTCACCTTTCGTACCTTGGGCTGTTCCTGCAGTCAATAACATTAATCTAACAAACTGCAAGATTCATTTTGACTTGTTCAGCTCCTTTTATATCTTCAAAAGTGCTGCTTGCAAAAGATTTGCCTCTTCATAGAAATTGTTTAATTATAAAATGACACTTTGCTGACTAAAAAGAGGCAGACGGGCTTTCCCAGTCATGGCTTCCTGGAAGCAGCTGGTATTCTCAAAGTTTGTGCACAGGTCAGTTAGACGTGGGTCTTCAATGGGGCGTGGGCGCTTTCAGTCAACGAGGCCAGTTATAGACTCCAGTATCAGAGTCAGGTGGGTGAGCAATGGTGTGTAATTTGTTCCTGTTATTTCCACTGATGTAGGTCAGTGCCTGAAACATTAAAATACAGCATACCGCACACGAGAGAGTGAGGGAGAGCATATGAGAGTAAATATTCACTGCACGCTCAACGTTTGCGACTGCGTGAGTGTTTGTGTACATGTTCTTGTGTCAACACTTGATACAGAAGCTGATAGCTCAGTTCCGCTTGGGCTCCCATTGCTCTGCAGGGAGGAGAGCACATCATGGTCTCCAGGCAGGAAAGACAATGGGAGGTGCACAGAGGGACAGTGCACGTCACCACTGTTAGCGGCATAATCTCCAAACAACTTCCCAAAGCTCCAAACATTTGGATTCCCTCAAGTGTGCAGCAACGCGAGCGTGGGATGGTTGTGGCCTAGCAAAAACAACTTGATGTAACTGCCTGAGCAGTAGGAACTAGAACAGAGAGCCACAGTGTACAGTAGTAGAGTGCAAAGCTGCTACTCCTCAAGGGGTACACAAAAGCGAGTAAAAATAGCATATTTCTAACCATGGTATTGTCTGAAAAAGCTGTGTTGATCCCATGTGCTGGACCTCAAATAGATAATGCCCACGATGAACAGTGGCCAAGAGATCATTTTGTGACGTCAGACAGTACAAGCACGTGTCAGTGCACTAACTGTCAAGTAACCTTGTTTGTCATGGATATTTGGATATGCTTAAACAGGCCAGGCGTAACATGCATGGTCGTATTTGTCATTATAGCATTTAATAACCATGTCAATAGCCATCTGATGCATATCATGGAAGACATGCGGAGGACATGGGGTCAAATAGTCAGTCAAATGCTGCCTGATAGTTCTATTGAGAGATCAGAGATAGGAAATGTTATGTGTGAAGATACGCTTCTGCTCCCACTTTGATTTTAGGCTAGATTTCATAAAGGACCAACGCGTGTCCCGCTCTATTTAAGTAATCCGAATCTACATGTAGATCCGGATTACTAAGACAAGCTTGGTTCAGTATCTCTAAAATTATGTCAAGAATGTTGCTGTTTTGAAAATGGTTTGGGTCCGACTGGAGCAGAAATGAGTCAATCCTACAGTAGAATCTGTTGTGAGTTTTCTGGGACTGATGGCCGACAGGAAAACTGTCCGAACGATTTTGCCCAGTTACACAAACACATGCACTTGTGTGACCACACAAGCTTCTCTGAAGTTGCTCTGGGCCAGTGGGATGCCGCCGTTGTGGAAGAGACATTATCTGGTAGTCGAACAGGTTTGGGCCATATGATGAATCAATGTTGATGAAGAAGATGCTAAAAGCCACTCGCTCATCAATAAAGACCACAAACGCTGTACCACAGGCTTGGCCACAGTTCTAATAGCAGTTGGAATTGGATTGGATTGGAGCTTTTGGCTTACATGGACGTATGGGATGATTAAATTAAATTGAATTTGTGACTGGATCTGCACAATGTGCTTTCCTTATTAATGTACCATAGGTGCAAATATATATATATATTGCCAGGGTTCTTTCCCAGCAGATCAAGTGCCCAGTTGAGTCGAGGCATCTGTGATCCAGGGCAGACTTATCAGCACACAGAACACGGCTCTGCTCGGTTCAGCAACCTGCTGCAGTGCAAAGGCTGGTGCTGTCCATGGTGCTGAAACTCACTCTGCTAAAATACAACAAGTCCAAAATCATTCCCTATTCACACCCTAGTTCAATATATTTCCTTTCCAACATCTTATTTGAGTGTTCAAATTCTTAGTGTAAAACGGATCCACCAAAATCTCACATTATAACAAAAACAGAAGGCTGTGTTCTGCAATTGTCACGTCTCAACCACTGTTTACCATAGTACGGCTGCAACTAATGATTATTTGTTTTATTGATTCATCTGCTGATCATTTTCTCTATTAATCAATTAATCATTTGGTCTTTGAGTGTCAAATAATTGTGGGAATAAAATGCAAATCAACAGTTCCCAGAGCCCTTGGTGTCCTGATCCATAGGTCACAAATTGTAATTTACTAGCCTGCTGATTTTCTCTCTCTGTGAACTGAATATTTTGGGGGTTTTGGACTGTAAAAAAAAAAGAAAAGCAATTTAAGTACATCGCTATGTGCTCCAAAAAATAGTAATGGCCATTTTTTACTCTTCCCTTTACATTTTTTTGTGTTTTCTAAATGTCCGGTGAGAATTATTTTGCCCCTTTATAGTAAACTTAAATAATCCCACAATGCATCTTAGTAATGAGTGTGCATTTAATGGTCACTCTCTGCCTTCACTCACTTTTCTCCTAAATACTATCTTTACCTCACACACTGTCTGTCCAACAATGCAATGAAAAGTTTGGATGTATTTCCTTTTTATAACTGTATTCCTTCTAGTACAGTTATCTGATCTGGCTATGTATTTAATTTATCATCTCCTGAGAGGCCCTGGCGGATACGTTCAATAATACTGTAGTGTAAGTGCCTATCAAATAAAAAGGCCTCACACCACTTTCTCTCATCTCTGTGGTAGTTTAAAGCCTGTCAGTCTTCCTCATCATACCTCCTCTGCCTTTGGTACATGAGCTTTACCTGCCTGTGGTTCCTGTTCTTTCTTTCTCACCCCATCCTAAATCAATGCCTCCTCCCTGCCTGCCCCTGTGCTTCTCCGTCCCAGACAGGAGAGTTTATCGGTGATGGGGCCCGGGACATCCCCCTGCCCTCATCATCTATCTCTGACTGAATCTGGCAGGTTCGTTAGGAGCGAGGGACACTGTGGCTATGAAACGGTGTGAGGGTACAATCCATCGATTTATGAGTGTCTCTGTGAGAGAGGAAGAGAGAAAGAGAGGGAGAGAGAGAGAGAGATAGAGAGACTGGGAGTGCTGCAGTGGTTGTTGCAAACTTATAGACTGGGAACAAGAAGATACACAGGACTTTGTTTACTTATAAGATAGCATTTGGTTGTGTTATACTTTCTTACATAAAGCAGCTATTATCAATACATTTACATTAACGATGTATCTCTGAACTACTCTACTCTGAAGTTCCCCTCAGCTCATTGCTTTATAGCGTCTTTCAGCTCATTGTTTTGGTATTATGGCTTGCAATTTGGGGGACTCCTCACTATCATAATTCTTTTCACCAAAAAAACACGGCTCTAAATGAATGCAAATGTTGTTTTGTATTTGCGGGACGTATAAACAGGCAACTGTTTGCTAACAAGTTTGCCATATCAGCAAACACCTTGTTTCTGCGGCCAAAAATCAGCTATGTCAGGTTTAATCAATTTGCAATAGTCATCCTACAAGCCCTGTAATCAGCCATACAAGACAGTACCAAATTAAAATGATGTTTTGTCCATGTTTACTTATTGTTTGTCTTTTATCAGGTTTTTTTTTAATACAAAATATCTTTAGGATGTTTCTTAGATCTTGAATGTCAGAGCTTCACTGAATGCACCAACAAGTAAGAGTTTCCAGAGCAGTAACGTTGCTCTTAAAATAACAGAACTTAACGATTTCAACCAAATGTTCCCCATGATGACTGATCCATCTCAAGAAAGTCTCTGCAAGATGATTTTCATACTTTTAGTGACGTGAACGAATCATAGCGTAGAAGTGCAAAACCTAAGGTGTGGTCCTTGAGCCAATTAGCAACGAAAGTAAATGAGGAAAATCATATAGATCAAAGTAAACATTGGAATCCAGTAATCTTGGTTTAACTGTATCACTTTAAGGAGTTACATAGGATTTGTGGTAAACTGGGCAGGCACTGGAGCTAATGCTGCTTCCCAAATCAGACCCGCACAGCCACTGCCTCTTTGTTAATAGCCTCCTGTATACTATTCATCATCTCACCGTGGCCTGTTAGCAATAAGGACAACTTCTTGGCCTTCTTTCAACAAAGGCCCTGCCGTCATCGCTTTCTCTCTCTCTCGCTCTCCTTGCACTGCTTCCCTCTCCTCCATCTCCTGTCCTTTTCTCTGCAGCTCATTTTCTTCCCCTTTCCTCCAAAAAATGTCTCCACTGTTCTACAGACACGATGCCCAGAGGAGTTTCCTGTCTTAGCTCTTTACCCTTCACTGCATAGTGCATGCAACTTCCTGAACTCCGTTTAACCTCAGCCTTTAAAGGCTAAATAGCTCCATTACATACTGCCTTTTATGCCGGGGTCTCTGACAGGTGTTCAGGGCTGCTTGGGTCTTCATTCTCTGTTCTCCAAGGGCTGTCTGTTCAACTACCTGACTGTCTCGTCTTAGTGTATTCAGGCTGTGATTTTGTAATTTTTTTTTTCATTCCACGGATCTGCCAGTTCTCCTGTAGATCAATGCACACATGGATGCACACGCCAAAAATCACACAGACAAGCAGATGTACGCATGCAAACCCTAACCCGATGCAAACAACAGCCACAGCAACACATGGCTCAAACACTGTCAAATGCCTAATCTGCTCTCGCATCTATAGGGAGCAGGCATGATGTAGGATTTTTGTTGTTGTCGTAATTGTTGTGCTCCATTTTCACGGGCAGCTGAAAGACAGTGAAAGTGTCTACAGAGAGCAGAGCTCAACAAGGCGTCCAGATGCAGCTTATCGCCATTCGTTACTCAACGGCTGTGGATCCACAATGTGACAGTACAGTTAGTACAACATCCAGTAATGTTACAGACAGAGGGGAGAATGACTAAGGGAGAAGATTAAGACTGACACGAAGCAAAAACCCCAGCATTTGCTGGTTCTAGCTTCTCAAATGTAAGGCTTTGCTGCTTTTCTGTTGTTACTATATGCTTTGGTTTTGGACGGTTATTTGGACAAAATAAGACGTGACAACTCGTTTGTGATGAAATTGTTATTGTGACTGAGTAACTTTTCACAATTGATTGACATTTTAGAGACTAAACAATTAATAATTAACAAATAATAAAAACTGTTAGTTGTAGCCCTGTATTGCTATACAACGTCTACAAAGGTGTACTCTTAATATCTCATGGTGGAATTAGGTCATCGTGGGCAGTGTTGCCAATCAGGGCAGTGAACAGGTTTACTTTGTGGCAATGTTGAATATATTTAGTTTCTATGAATGTGATGAAGTGCTTTGATTAGTTTTACAAATGTCCACTTTAATTTCAAGAAACCCAACATTATCAACATTCAAATGGGTGACACACTAAACATCTTCAATTCTCCTTGGCATAGATTCTCCAAGATCTCAACTGAAGGGATGAACACCATTCCTCCCAAAAGATTTTTCCTCTTGTGTGGAGAACGCAGTCTAACAGATTGCTCCCTTGCAGTAGGTGTTCAGTTAGGTTGAGATCTTGTGACTGTAAAGGCCACAGCATATGATTCACATAATTTTCATCACACCGTTCAGGGACTCCTGATATTGAAGTATCTGCATCATTACGTTATAAAACAACATTTATTTATTCATATCTCCCATCCTTACCAAGTACAGTACACTATAAAATGACTTAATGAGTCAGAACTTGAAGTAGTGGACCGCCGGATATGTATCACTCTCTTAAAGTCTCAGCTTTAAAATATAAAGTAATTCCTATCGGAAGTCTCAACTACATCAGCTGATAAGAAACAACAGTAAACATTTCATGATGGTAAGAGCAGAGGGTAAGGGCGAGTGTTAGCCTCTGTGGGGTGCGTCATGGAGGAGAGAATGAAATGAACAGCTCGCCAGTGGCTACTACTAGCAGGTGGCCTTGACTTACTCACAGTCCCTTAAGGTTGACCATGACGAATGAGTCGTGACTCTGGCGTGACATAAAGTTCTGCTACTGAAAATAGTAAGTACAAACTTAATTAGGCTGGGCTTGATGTAGGTACTGGTGGTCCTTCTCAACACCAAATCTAGCTACAATACCCTGATGCTGTTTACAGGTTTAAGTGTTTTGTGTCTATAAAATGTCAGAAAACAGCAATAAATGCCAATCACAATTTCCCAGAGTCCTAGATGATGTTTTCATATGTCTTGTTTTCTCCACCCAAAAATCCTGACATTTAAGAAGCTGGAACCAGTAATTATTTTGGCATTTTTGCTTGAAATATTATTATTCAATGTCAATAAATTTTGTGTTGATTGACTAATCGAGTAATTGTTTCAGCTCTAGTGAGAATGCATTTCATTTGTGTTACAACCTAACGTACACATTAAGGAGCCACTTGAAAAAGGAAATATTAAAATGTGAATTTGTCCTACAAAACCTACCCAATTTCAAGCCCATTTGAACTTGGTTTTGTTCACTATGTTCTTTCCAAGGCAAAACAGGGGGAAAAAAGGCATCCAAACGATACAAATATTTCTGTAAATTGACTTTACTCTATTTGAAATATAATTTTAAACTCAAAATTTTCCTTTCAACACTTACCAATCTAATAAAACATTCATTGTATTGCCCGGTTTACTTAAATTTAATGCGTTCAGGTGTATAATGTACGTATTTTTGCTCAGTAATACTGATAACTTGGCGAAACAGACATGATGTTACGCTGAGATATTTATATACTTGATCTGTAATAGAAATTTTTTGTCTGGTGTCTGAGTCTCACTTCTTCCCACTTTTTTTAGGCTGAAACATTTCTCACTTTTCTCAGCCACTGTTGCTCTCACTGTTGTTTTATCCACTTAACACATATGATCCACAGCTGAATGCAACAGGTTCACACCCCATCTCTAAACTCAAGAGGATGCTGAAAGTCATTCAGAAAAACTGACAACCGGCTAACTTAGCTTAGCACAAAGACTGGAAACAGGGGGAAACAGCTAGTCTGCCTTGGGACCACTTGCCAGGCAACCTCTGGAAACTTCTGGACTGTTACTGGTCCCGACCAAGAAATAGTCTGGCACATAACCTCCGTAAAACTGCGATTTGTCGTTTTGACATTTATGTTTTTGTATGTATTAAACAAACGAGATACAACATGTTAGTTAATGAGATTTTAAGCTGTTTCTTCACGTTTCCAGTATTTATGCTAAGCTAAATGTCTCCTGACTGCAGCTCCATATTTAGCATAAAGGGTGGTGTCAATCTTCTCTTTGTTCTCTGAAGAGTCTTTGAGCAAGACAGCGAATCACTACCAGATCCATAGGTGATGAATAGACTTTTTATTAGAGTTTTGTATTTTGTACTTTTTGATGCATAACTGTTATGTAAGGGATTTTGTGTACATTATTACTTTTTAGTTTAAACAAAGCCTTGTTAAATGAGGAGTACATTATATAAGGCCCACTGACTCAGAATTTCCCATATTTACTCATCAACGCCTGAGCAAAGGGGAGGCATTATGTACAAGACATTGCTCTGGTTTGGGGTGAGTCATCGTCACAGCTCAATATCAGCTTTCACAGGGTTTGATATATCTCCTTGTTCATTAGGGGGGCTCCACTTATACCTACAATCCTCTGAGATTCTTCTGATGTCAGATCTGAGAGGATTATCCAGGTATCAGTAAGAGCAGCAGAGGAGGATGAAACCTAAAAAAAAAAAACCCTGATCAGTGGGCACTGGTGCTAAGAGACACTGTCCTATAACCGAACAAATTGGGCCCGACTGTTCACAGGTTTAAGCCGCCATGTGAGTGAAGATCCACCATGTTGAAGTCGCCTTGAGCAAGATGTCAAATTCCTCTCAGCTCTAGGGACACTGGTCTTTCATTTCCCCTGCTCTCTGAAGAGGAAGGGCACATGAAAAGTGATTTTGTGTATAAATTATTACAGCATTTTTTTTGTACGCAGGGTTTTCACCAAAGGAGTAGTTGGTAATTTGCATAGTAGGCCTGATAGTAATTCTAAAACAATTAGCTGATTAATCAAATAGTTTATATACAATAACTCTGATTCTTTATTTGTTTGCTCATTTTGTTTTTCAGCAAGCAAGAATGCCAAATATTTGCTAGTTCCCACTTCTCAAGGAGGAGGATATGCTGCTTTTCTCAGTTTTATATCGTTAAATCATTTTATAGATCAAATATTAATGGTTCAATCATAAACTTAAACAGGTTAGCTGATGATATAAAAAGTTGTTTATATTTATATTGAATTAGTACTGATATTCCCATTGTACACTCTCTGGGACTGATGTGTCCAATGTAACTCTTTCCAAACTTCCTGCCTACATCTTCCTCACAGGTGCTTCTCTAGCTGTGTACAGCTTTCTATAGAACAGACAAATTACTTTATGGAAGGAAGCCACAGGGACAGCCCAGCTTGGACACGCTCCCTGTCCGCAATGCTTCAAGGTGTCCTCTCCACACCATTACCTTGGTCGACACTTTGCAATGACTAAGTGGAAGTTTGAGTGAAAGTGACATTTTATTAGCAGGAGAATTTAAAGGGTGAACAAACTGACAAAACTCGTTTATATACGGCTGCTCCTGTTTCAGGACTTATGTACCTAAATAACTTAGTTAGTTAACATAGTTGTAAATCAGCAGCTCAAAAAGGATGTCTCCATTCCGTTTCTACAAGACAAGTTCTCAGAATACAAACTGACAGCAAACATAAAAGAAAACATTATCAGAGTTAAACTTAAACAGTTTGAATGTTATAGAAAGTGGAGCTACTTTTTAAATGATTGGCAAGTTGGATTGAGACCTACACAGACTTCTTCTCTGAGGCTCCTGCTGTACGATTGCTGCACCTTCGTTCAAGAGAAAACATTGCTCTGATTCTCTGTGATGGCTAACTGTAACTGCTGTCTCTATTGACACTTCTCCCCAGTGTTGAGTGGGTGAATGCAGTGTCAGCCTCTGCAGCTGCAAGGGCCACTGTGTGGGGGGAAAAAGGCAGTCTCCGCCAAAGTAATCCTTTGGCAATGACTGGTGTCCCAGACGCTAGCGCAGTGATGATCCACACAGAGAGGGGGCGGGCGATGTTGTGTACTTTGGGTCACCAGACACTGACATTGTCCTTGCAGCGACAACTGTATTAACTGTGTGTCTTTCATTTGTGTAGAATATTCACATCAGACAGTAATGCAGTTGTGAATATCTTAGCATAAGACGCCGATACTGAATGTCCTCTGATAATTTTAGCTTGCATTGGCTGTTCTGCAAAGCTGCTGTGTTATTTGTTCAGCTGTGTCAAAGACCCAGTGTGACAATATCACATCCACCTATGTGTGAATTAAATCATCCATAGGAGGGTTGGATTCAGCAAGGGTCCATTAAAATGGGCTGGGTCAGTTGATGAGTTCAGACAGGTGTGATTTCAGAGATGTGAAAAACACCGGGCCTCATTAGTGAACAGTTGAAAGGTGAATGACTTCTTTTTTTTTTCCTGAATCATTCAGTCAAGCATTCTTTATGTGCGTAAAACTCACCATGTGTGGGAGTAAGCAATGACTCTCTCCAAGCCCACACACAATGACCATAAATAGCATCACTTACATAAAAAGCAAACCATGTATTTGCACTGAAGGTATATTTGTGATTCCAGAGCAAGAAGTATTTACAGAAAACACAACAAGAACCGCGTGAAGTCTATTTGCAGGAGTTCACTGGAGAAGTGCAGACAATGACTGCTCCCTGGTGTTCTCCTCTTATTAATGAAAGATCAGTTCATTAGTCCGCATGCAGAGGGGTGACTAACCGACCACAAAGAGATAAACAAGGGCTCCATGTTGCATAGCACACCTGCAAGATCCAGGAATACTGTGCTCATTTGGGGCTGTTTCCACCTATAGCCTACATCACGTGGACAGCCGGCCATCGATCACAACAGTGATCAGTTCGGTATGGGGAAGAGGGAAGGGGAGGGGGGGGGGTGACAGGGCTGTCAATACGCTGGGTATAGGCTCAGTACAAAAAGATGTGCATGTGCCTTTTTAAAATGCAACACGTGAAAAACTAACGAAAAAAAAAACCCATGTGTCTCCTGAATAACGAGGCTATGGTGGCTCAGATAAGATAACAAATACGCGAAGCCATCGCGGACCACACATGCATGCGGATTTTGTGATGATGAATTTACGCGCTGAATAGGGAGGTTGGCATCATGCAGAAGGAAATGTGCACGCGTTAACGTGGTATTAAACGGCCTACACGCCGATTCCTAAATACTACTTGCAGCCCAACGGGCTACAGGCGTCTGTAGAACGCGCAAATCTGGAGGGGCATGCAGCCATTCATAGACGCTGACACATTAATTCAGCACATTCATTTTTAATCTTGCAGCTCCACGACCCAGCGTTACAGTCAATATTTTACGTCCAAGGTTGGAAGCATATATGCGCTAATTATCCCGTGGCGTTCTGATATCCCGCCGGGGAAGCAAGGATGCCTTGTGGAAGCCGCTGCATCTCAAAAGAATCGGCAACATTAAAAAAAACACATGCCTATATAGCAACTATATATGTCCAGACAATGACGCCTCTGCCTTACCTGTGCCGTGAGCCAAATCGATGGCCGGTTCGGTGGTGAGTATGTTCGGGTCACTTTGAGATCTGCCTCGTTGCAGACAGCCGTCTAGTCCATCCGATGTAGCCATGGGGAGACAGCGCAGGAATCCTGGATAAAATATTGAAAACCCAACCAGAGGCAGGCAAGGTCAGGAGGAAAGCAACGAGCGAGAGGAGATTTAATTCGCTCTGACAACAGCCGCTTTGAGCATCTACCAGGGAGCCATGGCTGAGCAGAAATCCCGTGTGTGTGTGTGTGTGTGTGTGTGTGTGTGTGTCTGGGCGATGATGTGTGGATGTGGGAGGGGTGATGTGCCCCCGATGATGCCAGTACCCGTCCGGCAATACGACCAAATATTCAACACACCAACTAGCATGCTGCACACGCGGGTACATTTTTGGAGCTTATCATTTATCTAGGCTATTTCGTGGTTTTTGGAAAGACAATGTTTATTGGCTTTGTTTAAATTGGATCTATAAGCTTTATTAACAACAAAGGTAACGCAATGAAATGCTAGATTAAGTCGAGCAAATACTGTAATGACTGTAATTTATAACATGCCTATAATTAGTTAGACTGCACCAATGGATAGGCTACATGACATTGGTATACCGTTTTTTTTTTTGAAGGGGGGGGGATGTATTGTGCGCTGTAATTTCCGTATTGTTTAAAGGTTTCCTTCAGGTGTCAAAAAATCACAGTGGGCTAATTTATTTAAGAAGAATGCACAAATCAGTTTTCTTTTTCAAACTATGATATTAAGTTATTTAAGTAAAAAACGCAGCAGGTATATTGTTGCCTAATGTATATGGAAAAACCCATGTCAAAAGCCCAAGCAATGCATGAAAAGCACAATTAAGACCTTTACCGCGTCCACATTGAAAATGACATCTGACATTTTTTGTCTTGAATAATTGCTTAGAATAAAGCAGACAATGCTTTCATGTTGACATTTACTCGTCAAATATCACAAAATGTTAATAAATTCGCTTAAAACAAAGCAGGTTCATATCAGTGCCACAGAATCCAAATGGAAGCTGCCGGTTGGCTGGTTCAACGAATGACGCCTCAATGCGGAAGTGAACCACCGCCGTTGGAGAAAAATGGCAGCTCATAGGTGCAGTTACTCGGCTGTGCTGCTTATTTTTTGTAGTTTGTCAGTGTTTATTGTCACTGACAGTCAAGAAACAAAACAAGCCGGCGTCCACCCTGCCGCCGTGGTTAATAATCCACAAACAGTCGCCGAAAAAGCGGAAAAAACGACCGAGCAGCCTGCGGTGGAGGAGAGGCGGTGGGAAGCAACTGAGTTTGAAGAGGCGACTCCGGATGATGTTGCGGCCGACAAACAGGACATTTCTGACCCTGAAACCGCGGTCCCCTCAGCAGTACCACAGCCTAAAGACGATTTTCAGGAGGAATTGGTCATCAGGCCGCTGCACTCAGGAGATATTTATGCCAGCTTCCAGTTCCGTACCCTGTGGGAAATTGATTTCATGAGAGGAAACAAAGGTACGCTAACTATTAGCATTGATTTAACGCTATTACATTTAAGTCAGAAATGTCGTGGACGTGTTAATTTTTGTTACGATAATAGAATGCATCTGGTATTTCATACCATCCATTGAATTTATGGCGATTATGTCAGTGCATATGGAAGTTGTGAACAAGTAATAACGTACACATTCATCTACATTTATGGTAATAAATAAGTGTGTTACGTTAAATGTCCAGGCTTTTAAGTGACTTCTTGATGATAATCTGGTGAGAAATCAGATACAGCATTTCTTATATAGCATTTCATTTCTTTAATTTAGTTTTTTTCAGTAATGAATTTGGCATTATTTTCTTTCCTCACTGACATGTGAAGGTCTTTAAAGTCTAAAGTTTTTGATAATTGTATAATATTGGCATTTTATTAAAGTAAATGTGATTAGGCAGAAGTAGACTACTGTTTATTAATTCATTCAGGCTGTGTTTTTTTTTTTTGTTTTTTTACCACAACTATAGCCTTGCTCATCACTCACACTAGTCTAGCACTGGTAAACTGAAAGAATATTCAACAGGCTTAACACACATCCCACAAATACCTAGTTTTTCTTTTCTTAATTGATATACAAATCATTAGACGATGACGTGTCACACCCTAACCCAAAACTGTGTAATGTTCTAACTTGTTTCTCAGTGTCCCATTACCGGCTTTTTCCCAAGTCTCTGGGCCAAGTCATCTCCAAGTTCTCAGTGCGAGAACTGCACATCTCCTTCACACAGGGCTACTGGAGGACCATGCAGTGGGGGCAGCCCTTCCTGCCGTCCCCCCCTGGGGCTGAACTCTGGGTCTGGTTCCAGGACTCTGTGACAGAGTGAGTACGAAGCCTCTGGTTGCTGAAGAGCATCAGTGGTGAAATACATGTTCTGTATTTTTCTATAAAAATTAAAAAAAGTAAATTTTAAAATGAACACTAGTTTCCTTAATCCTTTATATTACTTTGCAGATATTCATAACGTCGATGACATCACTCTATTATGCCAGATTGATCGCAGAAAGTTTGACCTTTCACTAACTTATATCAGTGGTGAACATCAGGGTTTCGTGCTTGTCTCACAGAGAGGTCAAAGCCTTTTTACACACACACACACACACACATACACACACACACCATGTTGCATCAGCACACAAAGACAAATGCATTGTCTAAGCAGTCATTCCAACTTCTGCATTGACCACAGACAAAAAAATAAAGTAAAGGGAGCCAAACAATATGTGGTCTTTGAAGTAAGGGGCTTGGCTTCAATAATTATTTTTTTCATGCCGATGCTGCTACCTCTGACTGAAAGTTCTCTGGAAGTTGGTAAAAGTCATGTTTGCATGACATGTTCTTCTTCTGTTATTGGAATAGGGAAAAACGTTAAATTAAAATATCATATAAAGTGAAATTGGCATTCTAAAAATACACTGCGAACGCATGCAGTGAAGATGAAGGTTTATGTTTATAATTAATATTTAACAGGAACAAAGAAATCAAATGACAACTTGAATTTTCATTTGCAGTATTTTAAAGGTGACAACCAAGAACCTGTGTTTTACATACAAGGAGATGAAAAACATTCATTTTCAGCTTTATTTCCGTTTTCAGTGTAAATCTTAAACACAATAAAAATGCGTCAGATTCTCATAAAGAAAAATAAATGAATTCATTTTCAATACAGTGTTTTTGTATTTTGCTGCAGTCTCAAAGGGCTTAACTGTCTAATATGTGCTTTGCATGTTTCTTTCTGCCCTTTTTTAGTGTGGATGGCACGTGGAAGGAACTGACAAACGTTTTGTCTGGGATCTTCTGTGCTTCACTGAACTTCATCGACTCCACCAACACTGTTCAGCCCAGTGCGTCGTTCAAACCGCTGGGCATAGGCAACGGTACAGAGAGGCTTCTTCAATATCCCTTTGCATTTCGTAAAGCTAAAAGTGTGATTAAATGCCTTTTGAACTCTTACGGCGTGCAGGTGCTACAGATACTGCAGATAATGCACTGCAGTACATGTAGGCTGATCTGTTTTTTGTGTGTGTTGAACTTGAAGTGACAGACCACCGCTTCCTTCGCTATGCCACCCTCCCACGAGAGATTGTTTGCACTGAGAATTTGACACCCTGGAAGAAACTCTTGCCTTGTGGATCCAAGGTGAGTGTGTGTGTGTGTGTGTGTGTGTGTGTATTTATTTGTCTTTCTAAAAACACCCAGCACTCAAACTCCATGTGCACTCCTTTTGTATGATGCACATACTGACATCCATGATCTTATGTCACTAACGCTAACTCACTTTCTTCATCTGTTTCATGTGGCTGTGTTGCACGTGCAGGCTGGTCTCGCTGTCCTGTTGAAGTCAGAGAAGCTCTTCCACAGCAGTTTTCATTCCCAAGCGGTGCACATCAGACCCGTGTGTCAGGACTGGCAGTGCAAAACCACATCCTGGGAGCTGAGGCAGACGCTGAACGTGGTCTTTGACCTGCACACCGCTTCACAGGGCAAACGAGGTGTGCAAAAGGCCATTCTTCATGCATTCATCGCGCACGTTTGGTTGTAGGAGAAAACACACCTCCCTGGCGTTAGTGAACTCAATCTGTTTGTTCCTTCAGAGTGGTCTCTGTTTAAGATGTTCTCTCGGACCCTGACTGAAGCTTGTCCGCTGGCCTCCTCCAGTAAAATCTACATCGACGTCACAGACAACCCTCAGGTTCGATTCCCACATAATATGCCGTCATCCACTCCAAATGATTAGTTATTCCCTGTAATGCAAACTTCACAGCCAACCGTCAACACAGTACCAAGGTGGAGACCTCTAGTACCGCTATGGAGCTGTTTGTTTATGAGCGGGTTTTGTGTTCTGCACAAGCAAGAGCTATCCTGCAATGCACAAACAAATGCGGTGAAGCAGAAGACATGAATGTAAGCAAAGCACAATTTAAAATACTTAAAAAGTTGGCTTTGGTATGAAAAAGGAACGCACAATATGCTTTGGTGAGTATGTATAAATGTAAACCGTTGTTTGTTTACAAGAAGGCTCCACAGGGTACCTTTTAAAGATGCTTTAAAGCAGATGTAGAATGTTTTCTACAAGGTTTAATCTTTCAACAGTGTGTGTGCAGACGTGCAATCATTTTGTGCAATCTGATGCCATTCTGCAGGGGGAGCAGTTTGAGGTGAGCCCGGCCACTCCCCTGCTGAGCCAGGCAGTGGTGCTGGGGGACAGACGAACCTTCTCTGTCTACGATCTGACCCAACAAATCACCTTTGGCACTGTTCGCTCTTTCAACCTGCTGATCCGTTGGAAAGCCAGCGAGGGTGAGTGAGCAACATAAAATGATAGCATGACACACAGCTTTGTATAAGAGGCCCGACGTACAGCAGTCTTGATAATTCAATGCAACATAAAAGACTGCAAAGGTTTTTGGCCAATGTATTTGCAATCTGTTCTCTGTTTTGCAACAGAAAGTCCTCAGTAATAATAATAATATAATAATATTCTTTATTTAATACATTTCAAAATCTATGTTCACATACGGAGTATTAAATAAAAAAGACACGTCTTAAAATCATCAGGATTCAAAAGTGTGGGAAAAGGCTAGAAAAGAAAAACATTTTTCAGGAAGTAAGAGATGCAACATGCAGCATCTGAAGTACATTTCAGATTGCAACATGTGTGACACAACACTTTAGCTAAAAAAAGCAAATAAGAATGTATAAGATGTTTGTGTTTTGTACCAAAGAGACAGTCAGTCGTGCATCAGATTCTCCAGCTTCACTAACGAGCAGTGTTTCATTGTCATATTTCTTCATATTTCATGTTTCCCCACATGGTCTAATGTTAAACTTCCTTGTCTCGCCCTCTCCGCCTGCAGGTGACATGCTGCGGCCCCTGCTCCACGCTGAGCGTTACGTGGCCGGTTACGGGCTGCAGACGGGAGAGATTCACAGTCTGATGTACAACAACCACCCCTACAGGTCCTTTCCTGTGCTGCTGATGGACTCTGTGCCTTGGTATCTCCGTCTGTACATCCACACCCTCACCGTCACCAGCAAGGGGAAGGACAACAAGCCCAGTGAGTTAGAAAGCAGAGATGTGTGTGTGCGTGTGTGTGTGCACACAAAATTGTGCCACATGTGCCACATGTTGGAACAATGTGTCCTTACTTTTTGAGATTATAGAAATCAGATCAGCCTTACACAAAGTATTAGTCAAATGAGACAATGTAACATTTCTACGTAAATGTAGTAAAAAGGTTTGTTCATTATGTTGTTTAGTAACTTTACTTAAGTTAACCAGTGCTTAATTATTGACCCAAAGAGTTAGTTTGGAACACTACCTGTACTGTACATGAATGGCAGAATTATAAAGAAAAGAACTCTCACTTCCACCAAAATTCTGTCAGAACTATCATCAGGAGAAATGTCTTTTCACACATCTCCCACTCCACACCAGGTTTGCTTGCATAGCTGTGACCGCAGAAAACAGAATCATGCCAGTGACATTGTGACTGCAAGTAAAGGGGTCGACGTGATAAGTAATTGTCTTGCAGTTATTTTAAGCGGTGGCAAATGCTGCTTTACAGATAAGAAGATGCTGATTCTCAGTGTTGGCATTCAAAATGTTGTGGAAGATGGAGCTGCTTTGGAAGAGTGCTGTGTAATTACTGATTTTACATGTTTAGGAATTAAGAATAATAATGCACATACATACTAATGTATCTTTATACTAACAGCTCATATTTTGCTAACTTATTGATTGTGTTTTCATTGTTTATGGAATTCCATTCTCTATATGACCTCTACACAGTTAGGTGATAATATTGCTACACAAGTTACACATACTGTACCTTCCCAGTTTCCCTACAGTAATCATTTTCATGTAATTCCATGCAGATGCTTCTTTCCACCAGAAGGAGGAGAACATGAGTCGTATTTTCTGTCATGAAAGCTTTTTTTTTTTTTTGTCTACCTTCCTATATTGGTGTTTGGTTTTTGCTCAGACATTATATGACATAATTATTTATGGAGTAGTGTTACATGTAGTTGCAGTATATCCAACTTACTTGCAGTGGATCAACATTAAACTAGTGTATCAGTGGTCACTCGTGTTTTTCATCCTCCGTTAGGTTACATCCACTACCAGCCGTCTAAGGACCGCGTGAGGCCCCACCTGCTGGAGATGCTGGTCCAGCTTCCTCCCAACTCTGTCACCGAGGTCACAGTGCAGTTTGAGAGGGCCCTGCTCAAGTGGACTGAATACACCCCCGATCCCAACCATGGATTCTATGTTGGGTATGCGCGCAGAATTGTTTTCAAAACTGCTTCGTTCCAGAGGTTGCTGGCAGAAGACGCACACACACGTTGCTTGTCATGTCCCTTAATGTTGTAGGTGTCGTATGATTTCGAGGGGTGTAAGAGCGGATGGTTTGAAAAACTCAATGGTTTTGTTTTAGTAGTTTTTGCACTTATGTTTTTTTGTTTTTTTTTGACTTTCTATCTGACTAAAATATGTTTTTTCAACATTTAGGTCTTCAGCAATCAGTTCTCTTGTACCAAGCATTGTCGCCATGGATACAAACAGCACTCGGGAACGCCCTCTTTTCAGCAGCTTGTAAGTATAGAGTTATTTCTTTTCTGTGGTAAATGCCTGTTGTTGTTACTCATTGAGAAATCGAATGATCATATTTTCCATCCCATTCCATTCCCTGCAGTTTTCCCTGCAAAGAGGAGTCCAGCTACTTTGTGCGCGTCTACACAGAGCCTCTGCTGGTCAACCTGCCAACTCCGGACTTCAGCATGCCTTATAATGTCATCTGTCTGACCTGCACTGTGGTGGCCGTGGGCTACGGCTCCCTCTACAACCTACTGACCCGGAGTTTCCAGGTAGAAGAGCCCAGCCCGGGATTGGCCAAGCGGATAGCCAACGTCATCCGCAAGATGAGGGGCGTGCCGCCGCTCTGAGGTTGCACACGAATGCCAACTAGGCTCTACTTTCAGAAAGGAAGTTTTCCTTTTGGTGAAACTACTGATAAACATGCCATATTCAGGGAAGAACTGAGTCAAGCACTGGTATGAATGTTTTTTTTTTAACGGTCAACTGGAAGGTTTTCTTTTCGAATGGAAGAAGACAAATAATTATTTTGCGGATAAATGTGTTCAGGATACTTTCTTGCCAGGAAAGGACAAGGAAATGTAAACAATTTGTCTGCTTGGATGGAAAGTACGAGCTTTGTTAGAAGGAACTAAAGCTGTGCAGTATGCTACAATGGTATCTGCATCCGAGTGTTGTGTTTTGATTATTTTAGTTTTTTCAGATGTTTAAAGCCATAACTCCACTACATCATAATATAGCTACAATGTTACTATGAGGAAACAGTGGCAAAATTATGTTTCTACAAATCTGAGACTGAGGGCCTTACACAGCATCATAGAGCCTCAGCTTAGTTCTCATACTGACCCGTTGATTGCTATCTGCCTGCTAGAAAAGATTGAATAAACGGACCCTTTAAGTCAAAGGTACTCTGTCAGAATGTCACTTTTCCCTCAAACCTCAGTTACGATAGTATATCAAATAAAATACTGAGCCTCCCATGTCCAACCATAAATTAACATGGCATCAAAGTGCAACTATGGAACATCCAGAAGTATGTCCTCTTTCTTTAGTTGCTCCTGATTCATTTGTATTATCTGACATGTGTTTCTTTAGTAGTTTTAATACATGAGAAAGAACACATGCTCAAAAAAATACTGAAATGTTACCAAAACTATTTTTAAAATGTGTTTGTACATTGTTGGACATATGCATGAGCAATAACGTGTCCACAACTACTTGTTCTATCTCTTAACATTTATTTTGCACTGCTTGTTGGATGCATGCTCGAATGTTAAATGCGATTGTCTGAAGGTCTCTTCATAATTTATTGCCTTTAGTTTGTCGGGTTTTGAACTCATTCACTCATCAGTTCAATGCAGTTTCAGTGTCTTATAGCCAATAGAAGTCTGTCATTATGGAAATTACTTTACCCTCTCATGAAATACTAATACCATACATTTGTTTTTTAAACTTTTTTACCAAAAACAACCGTTTCCTCTGTTATGCTTGTTTGCCTAGACGTCCATTCTGTTTCACTTGCTGTGAAAAAGTGTGCAGAATGTGAACGTTTGAAGCGGTACTGGTGTGTGTGTCCCTTATTGCCTTTTCAATAAACTGCCATTTTACTCAAACAACTTGCTGAAGGTACACCGTTAACTAAACTGCACCGGAGCTGAAGCTGTATTACTTCTCGCCCACATTTTTATGTAAACAAACTTGGCTCCACTTCTGGCAGACTCGGAGAGAACAAACATAGACGTCTCTGTATTTGGCCAGTCAGCGATTCTCACCCCTGCACGTTTGGCAACGGCGTGGAACAAAAACAAAGGGGGGGAGGGGGGGGGGGGGGACAGCATTCCACATAAGTTATGTTCATATCTGGTCAGCTGCAAACTATGTTATTTCTCCAAACAAGATGTACACAGCCAGAGAACATAGCTCTGCAGCCACAACCTCTAGAGTCCAACGACAGCCTTAATGTTATTTGGAACCTATTTTTATGATAAGATTAAGAATACATTTTTACTCACACTTATGTAAATTAAGCTATTTGAGCTGCTTTTTTAGATATGTGAGACTGTGGTACAGCAGTGTGGAAATCTTTGGGCAGCAGACATTCTTGGCCATCTCTTTATTTAGTCTTGTTTTCTGCCAGTGAGCACTTTCCATTCTTGGCGTATTTCATCATTTGTTTTTTCAGCCAAGCTCTTGAAACTGTGAAACTCAAGACCTATAACCAGCAAGGTGATAAATACATTACACATTTCTAAATTCTGGAAACATGTTTTATTTGTTGGAATACAGAGATATGTAAAATGTTCCACCTTCAAATTCTACAAGAAACAGATTTATAAGCACAGGACACTTTTTATCCATTTATACTAGAATATATAGTTTTCCTACTTGTACAGAAATACTGTTACTTGGCAAAAATGTTTTTGACATCAAAATAAGATTACTAAAGTTGTAAACTCAAGTTAAAATACAGACATACTGTGGGTCTTTTGAAGACTGAATGGCACCAGCTATTTTCCTCCTGACTGTGTCATAATAACGTAACAGCAGGTTATAACATAAGTTCTTGCTTTTCCAAATGTAGAGTAGAATACTAATTAGAAATGTACAAAAAAATAAAATAGCTGATTCTTAAAGTACAGGCACATTAAATGGTTTCTTAACTATAATGAGAGCAATTTACCTTCTCCCTCCAAAATATCAGGACTGTGCAAAACAAAAGGCTCCAATGTTCAACATGGAGTTGAAAAAGTTTAAAATGTGAACATCATAACATTTCTAACGTCTCAATGCACTTTCTGTGTCGTTGCCTGAAAGAAACCAAACGAGTGCACACATGCAGCCGAGTCGCTGTCTGCCCAATCAGCAGGGCTCGCTGCAGGCGTGGCCGCAGGTTGTCTTGCAGCACTTCTGCTCTCCTGGACACTGACCATCATGATAGCAGTACTCGGCACACATGGGGGTCCCCTGGGGCAGAGCACAGCGGCCCCGCTTCACTGAAACACCAAAAGACAAAAAACATGCTTGGTTACAAGATACTTCAATGTGATTACACAAACGCTAGTGGGGGGAGGATTTGGGTTACATCTGACCTGTGTATGGCGCGATGCACTCATGTCCGCATCCGTTGTGGCAGCACTTCTCATCGCTGGGGCAGTCACTGTCGTTGGAGCAAAATTCAGCACACAGCCCGGAGCCCCAGTGCCTGCGAGGACACACTCCTGGCTTGGCTGAAGGGAAAAGAGAGATTTATATACACAAAGAGGGCTAAAACAGATGTGGCTTTTGATTGGAAGGGGCTTTCTGTCCATGCTTGATTTCCACGTCAGTGTAGTCACTGAGAAGATTTAACCAAAGATTTAGATAACAGTTTCAAACATTGTGGCTCGTACTGAAAGCAGGAGGGACACAGACAGCTCCACAGTCAAAGACACAGCATTTGTGATCTGCAGGACAGTCTTCATCACACACACACCCCTTATGTGATGGGACAACATTAAGGAGACGTGGGCACTGGCCTGGTTTTGGAAGAATTGCTGAGAGAAGGGAGGCAGTGAAGCAGAAAAGGAAAATGATCAGCTGTGGTAACTGGGATAACACTAATGAAGGCGTCTGGCTGTCAAACAACTTGGTTGTGGAATCAAGCAGAAAAATAAATACACTTTTCTCAGCAGTAAATAATAAATTGCCAGGTTATACATTAAACACATATTACCATCTGAGTCAAAACAAACATACCTGTTAAATTGGCATCAGATTCTGCTGCAAAAACTATGTTACAGTGCAAAAATGCACCGAGTGTTAAAACCAGTGCACAAACTGCTGACCAGTGTTTCTCCATGTTAACTTCTTGCACACAAGAATGTACTCCAGTTTGGACAAATATTCCAGTACACAACCTGCAGGCTGAGCAGCTCAGTCAGAGGATGCTGGGTCCTTGTGCCCGCAGAGTTACAGTCCCATCTCTGCACTTCAGGGGTCAACAGCTTTTTGATGGGATGTGACAACAGACACATTTCTTCTCCCAATGTGTATCAGATGATGATGACGACGGTGTTACAAATAAATTAGTTCATGCTTCTGCACTTCACTGGAGTGCTGTTATTCATTTTCTTTTAAGATTATAACTTTCTGCTATTTATAGTGTTGTTTCTGTTTCTTCTCTTGATTAAAGGCTTTTAGTATATAGTATGTTCCCTAGGAAGAAAAATCCTTTGTCAGAGTATTTGACAAATTCATTGAATTTTTCTTTTCTTGTCAAGCAACCATCACCATGAGGCATTCTCAGTCTGACCCTGTATTGCCACCTATTGGCATAATCAGGAGTTACATGTAAGCTGGTAAATGGAAGGCGGTTTAGTCATATTCTCACTGACACTTAGGTTGCACAACAAAAAAAACTGGTGTCTTAACTATGTTCTTAACAAGACAAGACAGCTCCTTCAAAAACACATTATACGCTCATCTTCATTGTGTGTTCTAACAAGTCATGTGTGCAAAATTGAGAGACTACGAATGACAGGTTTAACTGTGGCGTGTATTTTTACGCTGCTTGTCTAGATATTTTCTTTTTATCCTCTGCCATGAATATCAAGGATAAGCAACTCGACTGGTTCCTTTAAAGTTTGCATCATGCTTTTCAAGTGTTTTTTGGGCCAAGACATGCAGAGAATCACTATTTGTGTTAGTGTGCCGTTAGACTGTAGCTCTTCACAGGTAAAGTCAAAATATGCTTACCATTTTGAAGGGACGGAGATGATTGCACATGTATAAAAAGAAAGTTTCTCCCAAAATAAAAAATAAAAAGGGAACAGAACGTTCCATAAGCTCTTAACACATTCCTTATGCATCAGCTTTGAAGGCTTATTGTTTCTAGGAGTTCAACAGTTTTATACAGTCTTTTCTTTTATCCTTACTTTTCTATTTCTCAACTCCCTCTCATCCTCATTTTGGTCCCATGTCTTATTTTGTCATGTTTTCTTTTTTTTAATGTTTTTAAATATTAAAAA
>JAVQJL010089932.1:0-15317 GCA_036024295.1 Nannoperca obscura | reverse complement strand
CAACCGGTCGAGGCAGATGACCGCCCACCTAGAGCCTGGTTCTGCTCGAGGTTTCTACCTGTTAAAAGGGAGCTTTTCCTTGCCGTTGTCGCCTAGTGCTTGCTCAGGGTGGGAACGTTGGGTCTTTGTGTGTGTGGAAGTTGGTCTCGACGGGCTCCATGTGATTGAGTGCCTTGAGATAACTTTGTTATGATATGGTGCTATATAAATAAAATTGAATTGAATTGAATTGAATTGGGCCTGGTGGAACGAGACAGTAGGAGTAGGAGTTTCATGTCAATGAATGATGAAACTTTTTTCTATTTTTAGGCTGCTTTTTAACATCTGGACAACAGATGACATATTGGGGCTAACTCTGGCTCATTTACAGTTCTTTATTCTGCTGGTCACTGTCACTGTCAAATAAATAAATAAATAAATGCAAATCAGAGAGTCGACCTCAGCACATCACTCGTTTAGTACTTTGAGGATTTCACCAACAGTTGGTAATGCAGTGGTGAACGAAGTATACTTAGATCCTTGACTTAAGTAAAAGTACTAATACTACAATGAAAAAATACTCCATTACAAAAGTCCTTCATTCAAGTAAAAGTACACAGCAAAATCAAAAGTGTTAGATTTACAGTTTTAGAGTTGAGAGTAAAAATGTAGTCATTTCAACTCTTGTTTAGTTTAATTCAACTATGAAATAGTTATTCTTGGAAAGGAGTTAGTGTTGATACATGGAGTCAAATGTCACATCCTGTGAATAACTGACAGTGTTGATTTCACAGAAGACCTAGGAGGGAGGAGACCAGCCAGCCATTATCTTTTCTTTGGATTGGACATGTTCAGATATCGCTCAAACTGTGACTAGGAGCATTTATGTGTAAGTAAATCTAATATTGTCTATTTAATTACATTTTCTAGCCAGTGAAATTTGTTTCTGCATGTAGCTAACGCTAAATATCCTTTCTGGTTAGCTAGCATTAGCTAACTGCTCACTATGCCTAGCTAATTGAAAATTGAAAGCCTACATCATATATGTAGCTAAATTGGATGAATATAAGCGGTGTCCCAATTCAGGGGCTGCAGCGTTCGAAGTACGCAGTCTACCGGGTCTACGAAGACCGCGTCGTTCGTAGGCTGCACAGACCACGAAGAGTTGGACTGAAATGGGACGGTCTGGTCTACAGGAGATTCACGTCACCAACCGTTGCGTCACGAACTGCCACTCCTTTCTCTCGCTGTTAACAAAGGACCAAAAGAAACATTGAAAACATTGTCACAGAGGATTCCAAAGTTTCAGCTATGGTTATATAGAGAGAAGAAACAGGCCAAGTGGGATGAAAATGGATGAGGGTAGCAAAGATCTTGGACTGAATGCTATTCAGTCATGGTGTCTTGTGGGAAGTGCTCCCCTTATTTTTGGTGATATACTTGAAAGAAATAAAAGTTTTTGGAACCTGCTGCTCCTCTTGATTCAGAAAGTGAATAGTATTTTCACCAATTGTTACCAACGGTATGACATGTTATTAGAAGCATTTGATTAGTGATCACCATAAACTGTTCAGATCTTTCTTTTCTGAGAGAAGATTTATTCCAAAGCATCATTTTATGATACATTATCCAAGATGTATTCGTAAAATAGGTCCACTCCTTCATGTATGGTGCATGACGTTTGAGACCAAACATCATTTAAAAAGATCTGTTAAAAAATTTCAAAAATATTACAAAAGCATTGTTGAAACAGCCCAGACAGCTAGCTTATAACAGGTTTGAGTTTGGTCCAGTGAGAAAGGAGATTATTCATAACTTGGAGGGTGGTGAGACTTTAAGTGCAGTGTTTAATGTGAATGCATATTCTGATGTGTCAACTACTAATTGGGTGAAGAACTATGGAACTGAGTATCAAATTGGGATGTTTGTTTGTATTAGAACAAATATGGAAATCCCTGTTTTTGGAAAGATTAACAATGTCATTATAAATGGAAATTAAGCTTTTATTTTGACTTGCAGAGTTGACACTCTATTTTGATGACCACTTTAATGCCTACTGTGTTGAGGAGACAACTGATTCATTTTCTGTTGTTTCTATTGAGGAGTTGATTTATTACAGACCCTATGACAAGCAGTTTTCTAATGAGATGGATGAAAAAACATACATAGTGCCACATTGCCATATTGTGTGACCTGTGCTATTGGGGAATGGTTGTCCATTGTTAGGACAACATGTAATTATTAATCCAATGCTGTGTTATATGTGGTTATATTTGAACAACAAAAATCTTTATTGGTGTCCTTTTTTCTTAAAAAAAGAATTATATAATAATATTGTACTGTGAAAGTGGAATTTGGGATAATAAATTGACACCCCACAGTGTTTCTAAATTCAGATCAAGTCTATAAGAGTTAAATATTGAGTTCAACTTTACATCGTCTATAGTGTTAATATGGCAGCGACTCTATTTAGCGTTAAAAAATAATACACTGGTGGTGTTGACTTTTGACACTACACACTAGTGTTGTGTAAACTCAACACTGACCAGTGTTGACTAGTGTTAAATTTCAACTATTGAGAGAGTTGCTGCAACTCTGTCATAGTGTAAAATATTCAAGACAATATTCAAGACAAAAGTATAGTTTTAACTCTGTAGTGTGGACCAATATAGACACTTTCAAAGTGTTGATTTTAACTCTAATGGTGTTGGATTAACACCTCTGATTTTACTGTGTATGTAATCTGTTATATAATATTTGTCATTTTGAATCAATAATGAGAAATGAAAGATTATCAAAATAGACAATACATAAAATAATTGTTTCAGCTCAACTTGCTACTTTGCTAGGGTAGTTTGATATATAACAATTTAATATATAACAAAGCAACATATTTATAAGCTCTTCATATATTATGCATGAAATTAATCTTAATTTGCTGTCAAATAATTGTAAAACGTACAACATTAAAGTAGTGAAGTAGAAGTATAAAGTGGCATGAAAATAGACTAAAATAAAGTACAAGTAAATAAATAAGTCAATCTACTTAGCTGACATGGTAATGAAGGTTTTCTCCGTCTTTTCATGACTCATTTTTTGGCACACTCATTTCCTTTTCAGTATTCATGCTTTCCTCTGAACAATTATCTCATTAAATTTTGCCATCCGTCTTTGTTAGTCACAATTGCTATTTCATGTTAACTACGTAGGTTTTTGGTTAGTCTGTTTTGTTTTTCTATATTCGGATCTCACATTAACTCATGCCCTGTGTTTCCCAGGAAAATCATTTAAATGAGTCATGATGCCTGGTGTGCACCACAGCAAAGTTTTGGTTACATGAGTCATCATATGTTTGTCAGTTATCAGATAATACAAAACAAAAGTAGGCTTATTCTGGGCAATAAAAAGGTGTGTGCCTGTACCCACAGGTGGTTATTTTAGAATGATTAAGCCTCTGCTCTGATCTGTGCTGACAGAGCTTCACAGAAATCTCTGTGACTCACCTGTGTTAAATGTGTAATATAATAATAATAACCAACCAATTATATTTTATTCATTTTTGATATATTGATAAAAGAAACTGGGGAATTGGGGTTTCATTATCTTTCTTTCAACATGTATTTCTTTGTTCTAAATGAGTTTAGGTCATTTTCATGGGGACAGGGTTGCTGGTTTTAAAGGCTACTCCACATGTGGCCCCGCATGTAATGCATCATCATCAGCAACATGCAATGCATTGCGTGCCATTCAGATAATAAATGATGCTATTGCTGTTACTTCACTTTCCATCATGTGTTAAAGGTGGTATTTACCACGTTGTTGTGCATTCAAGTGCCTCTTCTGTGTCTTCAATCTGGTTTGGCACATTCTGCCTCTATGACCCTCCCTTCAGCCATATTCCCACTTCCCCAGGCCCATGCATCTCTATGAAGCTTAGGAGTCTCTGTCATGCTCCATCCGTCCACCAGATACCCTCATGTGTTCCCACCTGTCCCAGGCACTTGACCCTGACATCTACCTGCTCACTTTTGTCTCATTCTCCAGTCACCCTTTCAGGATATACACTTGCCCCATTTCCCCAGTCAGTTACTAGATTGTCAGTGTTGCTTCGTGCCTTTGCTTTCCAACGTCTTCTACCTGAACCCGAACCCAAATCTGCCTGTCTGTTCCTTTAACCTGCCCCATTCCTGTGGATTATCAGCTGCTTTTGTTTCTGTGTTCTTGTCTGCCTGGTTGTCTGCATTAGAGTCCTTTCCCTTGCTGCCATGTACACGATCTAATGAGTTAACTCCAGATCCTCCTGCAGCCTGTTACATTTCAAATACAACAGTCTAAATCATAGACTGTATGTAAAGATGGACGGCATGACAACTCCCCAAAAGTGATGCCAAAAGATACAATCTATGGTCTAAATGTATTCCTCAACAACAACATCGACAACAACAACAACAGTAACACAACGATAGGTTTATCATTTAATATGCAGTTCTTCTTGGATGGTATAATTCAAACTATACAGTATATCAGGTATACTGTGTTGTCCTGGTGTATTCAAGAGGAAACACAGCTGTTGTGTTCACATTTGATGGTTGATGTGGAGACTGATTTGAAGCGGAACATGCATCTCCTACATTAAGGTGTTAACTAAAGGGTACACATTTTGGGAGGCTAAATTCTCCCAGAATCCTTTTGTTTGATGTGTTTCCCATTCTGCCTGCATTTATTTCCCATCACCCTTTGTTCCCTTAAACCCCCCACCCCTCTTCTACAACTGCTTTGGTACCTGCCTCCTGTGGCGCTGCCCTTGCCCCTGTTCCCAGCAATCCCTGCTCTTGACAGGTGACCTCATGGAGCATCGGTCTCACACGGCTGGCTGCATCCACACAGATGTGTCCCCACTCGTCCTTTTCTGTCCTGCATCCATTGACGTGGACCTCTACTGTCTATGCAATGCCGTCCCGGGGGTTGCTGCCCTTCTTCAATTCTAAGTCCTCTGCTGTCGTCGTTCTCCTCCTCTCCACTTCTCTTCTCATAATTTATTTTTCTTTCTTCTTCTTGCTTTGTGTAATAACTTTTGATCTTCACCGGATCACATGAAAATTTTCCTGCCACGTCAGCTTCTCAGGCTTTATTCTGTGCTGCCTCTGTCTCAATCCTTTTAATCTTTTTCAAATCCCACCCACTCCCTTTCATTGTCTGTGTTCCCATTGTTTCCCAAATCTTTTGAGTGCTCCTTAAGATCTCATTACTTTCTCTCACCTGGTCTCTCCTCTCCATGGTTTCCGTCTCTCTTTCCCGCTACCTACTCTTTTCCTTTCCCTCGGTCCCACAAGTAACCTTGCCCAAGATGGGCATTTGGCAGGAAACCTTTAACAATTGTGCAGAATGAAAAGCTTCTGAATTCTTTCAGATTGGCAAAGAGGAATGTTAATAATAATAATGTTAATATTTCTCACCCTTGAAAATATATCCAAAAGATCAGAAATCATAAACCAAAATGTTATATTGGTATGGTATGATATGGTATGATGATACAATGCCATTATCCATTGTATTGTTTTGTGGTCAGATCTGACCAATTTAAAACCTTTCACTATTGAAAATATATTTATAGCTATTATCACTGTTATTTATTTAAGGTTTCATGAATTGGTTCCTGCCAAAAAACTCAACTGAATCATCTTAATTTTCACAATTGTAAAAGAAACTGGATGTGTGGAATTTGAGAGACATCGCAGAGAGGGTGGAATGAAATGCTACTGTTTAGGAAAAGTAGGATCCAGAGTTTTTGGAGCTTGCCCCACACTGGAGGCTAATAGTCCAGCACAATATCCTGGAATTACATTCATACTGAACAATTCTGTAATGCACAATTTGTCCACTGCCAACATCCAGGGTCAGTGCTGGGAGTAATTTTTATGTATTGATGTGAAAAGTAAAGATTTTAAGAGTTTGTATCCTGTCACAGACCTGTCATTAAAGTTTTCCTTCACATTAAAGGTGAATAGGCAGTGTTTTTTTTGGCATCACTGGGCAAAAAGGTCATAATAATTGTTCAGCATATTGTAACTCAAGTGGTCTGAGAGAAAATGTCTATTTCAGCCCCTACTCTTGGCTCTGTTTTCAAGCTTCAGGAAATCTAGCTTGGATGGGAGACTTTGGCCAATCACAGCCATTGGCTGAGCTACAAATGCAGATACAAGAGCACATCCCTTCAGATGGTGAAAGCCTGATTCAATAGTAGAAAATCTTGCAACTTGTGATACATTTCCAGTACCTCCTTTGCCTACAGCAGTGTACACAAAACACATGTGAACACGTCCCAGGATCCACAAGGAGCTTCTGGCCAATTATGTTCGATGACATGGCGCTCGTATCACCGAGTGGCAAAGAGGCATGATTACAAAAAGTCGAATAACTTCTGAGGGGTGTGTGTGTGCAGTGTACTAGCCTCTCAATCTGGATGGCGTTGCAGCTGCTTCTGAAGCCTGGGGCGCTCTGTTCTGCTGTCGTGAAGCTGTGGAGGGGCGTCTTTGAGAAGAAAAAGTCACAGTGGGAGGCATCATAGTCTCTGTGAGGCTCACGTCGTGGACAGTGAGCACTACGAAACGAGGTTTTGCAGGGGAAGTTGTGGGTTTGGTGGGAGGGGCTTAGCAGAGTGATACGAGGCAGCAGAAAGAGAGGCAGAAGGTTTTGCATACAATGCACAGGTTTTGGCTACTCCAGCTTTAACCAAATGTATTGGCCATCTAACCGTAACCATACCTCATCCCTAACATTTGGCATCACCATGATATTTACCTAACCTTAGCTATAGTGTTTCCATGTAAAGATATTCTAGAACGAATTAATCATTCAATGTCAACATTCTTTTCTGGTTGAAATTTTAAGATGTTTCGGCTTTTGCTGCATCACTTTTGAAAATGTTATCAAAGAAAGACCCAGACAAAAGCCAGACTAAAGGTGGTAGTGGTCTGCCCTAGTCCAACTAATAAATAAATTGTGGTTCTTTTATTCTACTAAAAGCAAATGGTGCATTGTCAGATAAATGCTAACCCATAATTTCCCCCCAAAAAACATTTAAAAGCAAACCACACATTTTTTATGGAAAACACCTGAAGTGAAACCATGAAACAAACAGAACAAGAGTTGAAGGTAAAGTCCCCACTACATTAAAGAAATGAAGGGCTATGACCTCCATCCCTACCCAAAAAGTGTTTGTTGATAACCTTCTAGCTGCTGGAAATGAATTTCACAAACAGGATGATAGTCAGTCTTGCTTGTGCTCATGCTCATATTTCTGCAGGGACACACACACAGGCACAGATACACCACACAGTGTCACATGATACAAACAAACACACACATACATGCACATTCCCTCCAACCTTGCTACAAATAGTACTTTTCTATAATTAATACTTTGATGCCAGTTTTAACAGCTGCCTGTGGTGGTGGCAGGGAAGTCTAATCTGGTGAACAAAGAAGAAGACAGACTTAAGATTTTAACCTCCACTGCTCCAGTAAATATCCAGTGGCATAAACACAACCACACTCACAAACAAATATTGAACCCTATACCACCATGCCTAATTAAAAAAATACCATTAGAACCCAAGGCAGATCATTGCTCAGACTTAGATTTGCATTTGGTGAAACCACACCTCCCCAAAAGTTCCCAGGTAAATATTCACATCTATTCTATGTTTACACTATCATTGGTTAGGAAGATTCTGAGAGGAAACAAAGAGCTGGAAGGTGACCTTTTCGAAAAACAAACACTTGGCTATTTGGAAAATATAGAGCGAGTGGTTGTGATGGTGGTGGTGTTGGGTGCGGGTGGGGATAGATTGTGGGTAAGAGGGTGGAATTAAATTGCCCACAGAAGTCATCTCTCCCTCTCATATTTTCACCTCTTTTGGAGCCAGGAAGACAACCGGCTTGCAGCAGCACAAGGTAACCTTTCTCTAATTGATGTCTGTGAGATGCCCAGCGCACCAGGCAGCCATATTGTGAGGGAGTAGAGAGGAGCCCAGGCCTCAGCATGTGGCAGGGTTTGACGGGAGGGGGTTGATGCAGCCGTGCAGTTTGAGTGATGCACCACAATCAGACACAAGTGTAATAGGCACAGTCTAAATTGGGGTCTTATATTTTTCTACACACTGCAAACTCTAAAAAGGTTTTCAGTTTTTCACTGTAAACAGTGATGTTGGCAGCCCACCATTGTAATACTTTATCTCAGTTTCTATACTTATATATATATTAGTATAGTATATATATACTTGTATATATATTAGTATTAGTATATTTCTGTACTAATAATATTAGTTAGTCTTACAGCAGAATGATTATACACTAGCAGCACAACAAACTTTGAGTTTTTTTTTATAAAAAAAAAAGACAAACAGACTTTGTTGTGGTTTTGGAGTTCCAGGTGAACTCATGAAAGCCCTAAATGTGCAGCCTTTCACCTCTTCGTGGCAGCCACGCCCCAGGCCATTGTTATCATCACTACTTATTTGAGAAAATATGGTATCAAATGTGAGAAATTATTGGTGAAAATAAGTTTGGCACTTTTGGCCGCTCCAAGCAGAGGTACTTTAACTGCACAGCTGTCATGAGTTCACCTGAACTCTCAAACCGCATCTAAGTCTGTTTGTCTCTGCCACTGTTTATTGTTAGTTATTTTCCAACTACCTTAATGCTGCTATTTACAGAAGTAACAGTCACTTCCAAGGCCAGGAAGAACATCATTTCCTAAGAACATTAGTTTTGGGGGTTACAGACTACATTAAAATAAAACCCTGTTCACAACTAACCCATTCAGTGTGTTGTATTTCCCCATTGTGATCGGAAGCCAGTCCTAGACGTTATCAGAGTTTAAATTAATGTTAGCAGTTCTGCCCTGCTCTTTATTGGATTTGGGGAAGTCTACCGTCCAGCAACACCAGCAATGTTACCTGGAATACGTTACATTTACCAAACACATCAGTTAGACATCTTGTCTCATGCATTCCTATTCTCTTGTAATATTAAAATTTAAAAATGCTGTTTGGAAATACAAAGAGTATATAAGCTAAGCAGCCAGAAGGATTTGTACAAAGTCACAGTCTGATCCTACATTTTTCCTTATCATAGGACTGACAAGCTAATCCACAACGCAAGATGAATGCTGCTCCTTTACTTCTGTCTTTACATAAATTATCAGTCTGTGAGGATACTGTCTTTATGACTGATACATATAGCTTTAGCCTCAGCCTTTAAGCATATGATGTCATGTAGCATTAGCCTCAGTCCTTAATATGATGTCTGTAGCCATCAAGTGCATAGTCAAGCCTGTACACAGATCTCGTTTTCATGAAGCTAATGGGAGCAGATATTAGCTAAGGGTCATTCACTTCATTGAAAAGGTAATGCTTTTGCTTGATGCAGGGCTCCTGAGCCCCTGAGGGTAGAGTTGAGGCCGCTATCTACATGCTATTTTAAGAGCAAATGTGACATAACTGGCTTCCAGGCTGATTATATATATATATATATATATATATTGAACATTTTAGTAATAAGACATAACAGCTTAATGTGATTTTTTAAATAATTGATAATTACATTGTCTTTGCCTTTGCCTTCATCTGAGGGATGCATAATAATTACATAAAAACAGACTGAACTCTAATTTTAATTCATACAACCCGACATTTTATCCAACATTTTGAAATTCAAAGAATCCGTTCTCCTTAGCTGATTGAATAGACCTGCTACAGTACAGACTGTGGCCAAACACTGGTGCTGTCCTAGGTGCTGATCCTCTGTATCAGTAGATACAGATCTGTAGATGGTAGTTCTCCATGGTCCTGAAACAACTGGTGCTTTAGTGAAAGCCAGCGTTCAAGCAGGCATCTCTGCAGCTTTAAAAACACAAAACAAATACTTTTATTTTATTTTCTCCCTGGATAGTTTACTGAACTTTCAATAATATGTTACTTGCAAAGTCACTATAACTTTTATTAGTCCAGCAAAGGTTTGCTGAATACACTCTTTTCAGTTTCACTTTAGCTTATACTGATGCAGCAAATACACAGTCATACCTTAGAGCATCTTGGGCCAACCAGTGTTTTACTGTGTGTCAGTTAGTTATTTCACTGGAACTATTGTGCCTTCCCCAGCAGCACCTTGGCTACAGTTGTTTAAGGGTAATGTTTCCTCATTAACACTCTCCACCCAGCCAGCCTGAAGATGTGAATCAGCAATGCCTTGGAAACGACCCTGCCTGGGTAACAGACAACTACCAGTGCAATTACTGCTGCCTTTTCTTTTGTCTCATTGCTTTTCTTTCATTAACATCTGCCCGTGTGAACAGTTTCTAATTCAGTTTGTGAATAGGCTACGTTCTAATATATTTGAGAGTGTGGAGCCACAAATACAATAAGAATAATACGTCCACATGAAACCCACATATGAAATGTAGGTACACCCGGCTGCAGTAATAATGGAGACACGTGATATGGGCAATAAGGCTTCTTTCACCATTAGCGGGAAAATACATACAATTACCCCAGTAGATCATTACAATAATTGTTTCTTTGTTTGTCCAAAGTACATAAATAAGGTGCAATTTGCAGTTCAGTTTACATTTTGCCCATCAATGTCTCCACATTTTCATCACTGTTGAACAACTACATATTACCAGGGAATGCTTTTAGACTGCGAGTGATGTTGGAACATGATTGGTGAGGTTCTTGCCAATGGACGCACAAGAGACTTTTAAGTAAAAATCATAGGCCTGGTAAGAAAACAAAACCTTATGGCAGCATCAATTGCATGAACAATTTTCAGCAAAGTGAGTTCTGCCTGTAACTATTACATACGTTTTATTGTTCACATGACAAATGTATATTTTTATGTCAAATTCAGAATCTTTCATCTTTCAATTCCCTCTCAGTCAGAATCTTTTAGCTAAGTTGATTTATTTTTGCTCACAGTATCTCAAACTGCATTTGGTTTGGTTCTTTTTTAATGTGCCAATTTTATTTTGTTGTAAATTGTAGCCTGTATACAGTAAGTATAGGTAACTCTTCATTATTAAAATAAAAAGTGCTATAATTACACCAGCAGATCACAATAAGCTGCATGTTCTCATCTAATATCATAGTTATATCAACAGTCTTTCATTGTAAATTAAGAAAGTGAGTCCATGTATGGGGTTCAGCTTACAAATTATTGTCAGAAAGCAAAATAGTCCCAGACACATTTTAAACCAGCTTTGAACAACCAAAAGGTCCACATTTGCGTCAACATTCTAATCTGGATAACTCCGTGTATGAAAAACGGGGGCCCTGGTGTAGGCTAAAGCAATATCAAATCAAAGCAGAAGCCATGTAAGATGGATTCAGTGTTCCTGAGCATGTTTCTGCTTGGATGACTTGTTGATTATATATGTTGTGGAATGTGTACCTATGGAGAAGGCACTGTTTATCTGTGTGTGGAGTGGCTCAGTAGGCATTGTTGATTCTGTAGGAGAAAATAGGTAGAATACCATTTCTGTCACAAGTGTGAGAAGCTGAGAAATTAAGTATAAAATCCCCCTTAGCAAGCCTATTCATTGCAAATGTCTCTGAGTCACACACATGTACTGCATAGTTATGATCAGTGGTGTCAGAGGAAAGTTGCAACCCAGAGTTGGCAACACAATAACTGTCGACAGGTTTTTCCAATATACTGTCTGATTTATTAAATATAGTTATGCAAATCAAGTCAGTCACAATGTGGCAATTATCTGAAAGTCACTGGGGAGTGTGTGTCTACCAGCTGACAGATGTATGGCAAGGTGTAACAGTGTGTAGTTGTCAGTGTCATTATGGTATCACTCTTCCTAGTGTGCCTGACCTGTCAGTGGTAGGAGTAAAAACTAGCAGAGTCTCTGTTCGGATCAGTTGGGACACAGAGAGAGAAGCACTCACACTGTACAAGCTCATACAGGAATTACATTGTCAGCACAGCCTCCAACTCAATCTCAAAATGCCCATTTTGCTTATGTGGAAGAGTTAACCACAGATGCAGCCTCTAACTTGGGGTGGTGAAAGCAAAGGCCAAGAGAGGCCAAATAGGAAGAAGGTGCACTTCCCAAGGTGGCCGTTAAATGGTCTAGAATGACTCCCTGTCAGCCCTACTACTTTTGTTCCAAGTGTAATTTATCGTTTACTGTTCCTAGTGTTTACAGACCTCCTGTGGTTTGTGGCTGCTGCTGCTTCTTTTCCAGCACAAACCCACCATATTCAGCCACAAGGTCATTGGTTTGCAGAAACCCAGTGGGAGGCACAACAATCATCAACACCAAAATGCCTCAACAATGTGCATCATCTTCACAACTAACACACCAGTACAATGGATATTCTTTTCTACATGGACAAACATGCTTGTTACTGGGATTTGATATGTGGCATTGCATTTCATTTAGAAACAATCAAACATGTGTTGCTTAAATGTACACTCCCTGGTTCCATTATAAATTCCAGGGTAACCTCAAGACTCATGAACTTCTTAGGAACCTTCAGTTCAAGTGTCAACACTAAAAATCCTGTCATTGTTTGCTGTCAGAGCTATATAGATAAGAATAAATCAAGTGTAAATCAACCAAGTTAGTACTCTATATCTCAAATCTAAGCTTTACACAAGCTGGTAATGTTGTTTATGTTTTTCCCCTGACATTGTGACATCTGGGGAGAAGTACTGCAAGCTGTCTCTGTTTAACTGTGATTTGCGATTTGTGTGCCAAAGGTCAGCTGTATAGAGCTCTCTTTGTGTGGTGTTGTTCCTCTATGAGCTCCTGTCTCCTGGTGGAAGAGAGAAAATGTCATGACTCAAGCTGGAGTTCTTCCCCTTCATGATAGATAACTTCCCCTTTTGTCACCAACACATGTGCATGACACCACAAATCACCAACCTGAGAAGGTGTCCAACCTATGCCACATATTGAACATGAGAAAACACACACACACACACACACACACTATCTCAGTTCTGTTTATAGCAGTCACAAAACAACCCTGTTTCTTTAAAAAATATATTGGTATACAGTGAATACATTTAGAAAGAAACATAATGTCTCCTAGATTATGCTTTTTATCAACATGATGAGGACATGTTTTTGATTGTATGTGTTTGCAAAGTCAGAAATTGTTCATATTAAGTGTACCAGGAAAATGTTTACTGACTTCGCATGCCATTGTATAATTTGTCCTAAAAGCATAATTAATATTTGTATTGTTATGTTTTGGTAACCCAAGGTTGGTTTGATAGGATGGTTGGTTTAGGAAAGATTGTGGTCTTAACACTGACTTGAAGATAAGGGGGTGCTTACTTTTTAAATATTAATCCAAAACCAAAATCTTTGCTTAACCTTAACAGTCCATGACCTTTATGATCATATTGTCCATTGACTATGACCATTTGCATGTCAACACATCTGCCTGCTCCTTGAGACCAATGAAAAGACCGAAGCAAAGAATAAGTGTGTTTTTACCAATTCATCCACATCAGCAAGGCTCTCCAACAGCACTAGTAGCTTGCATTACTTACGGCCACTATGTTTACTAAATAAACAATGTTTTATCTGTTTCTTGTTTTAACTGTCTGTCACCTTATATTTTATCTCCACCCTTATCTCCCTCAGATAACTTTTGAATATCGTGTGACTGCCTGATGTGTGAAGTCCATGCATTTTCTCAGCATGTTGTTCTTTTATAAATACTAGTTTGTGGGCATGCAATGATTTTTGTGCGCACTCATTGTTTATGCTTCTGGCCCCAGTACTTTGGACCCCATGTGCAGTACAAGAACATAATCCAGGCAGCAAATATGTTTCCTCCAAAACACAAATTAATGTGCACAAAGTACTCACTGAAGAAATAAAATACATGTCAAATGCAGAGTAAAGTGTACTCTGAGTGTACTTCAAACTATATGTTATACACACAAATATACAGTAAATACAAACACACGTTTAACGTTAAACTCTATGTCCATATTATAATACTTTTAAACATTATTATTTGAAAGGGAAATAAAGTTGTTAAACTGGTTTTCCCTCTTTGCTCTGTGTTGTTCTATACTGAGATCTCAGGTGATGCAACACAAGAGCCTTGGCAGCTTAATATCTGGTGCTTATGAGGATTGTGTGTATGAACTATTACACAAGTCACTGAAAAGGAGACGGTTAGCTTTGTGAGCTCTCACCCGTCGAACGGTTGGCTGGTGTAGCCTATATATATCTATCTAGCTGGTTAAGGGATTGGAACCCGCTGTGGAGTGTCCAGTAAAAGACAGGAGTTGGAGTTGAGTTTCAGAGTTTAATGATAAACCTCTTCTCAGATTACAGGATCCACACACACCTATGCGCACACCCACTAGCGTTTCCAAAGTGCAATAATATATGTGGTTATTCTGCACGCACAACACTTTGAAATAACTAACAGTTCATATTGCATTTGACTTGTATTTCATTTCCTCAGTGACTGACTGAGCTCTCACAGTGTGCCGAAATGTCTGTAAGAAAAATCATCACTGAAACTAATATTTGTTAGAAAATGTAAAAGCCCTATAAGCTGATTTCAAATTATTCCTCCTTGCTAATGGTGCCATGAAAATATATATATCAGCGTCACATAAAACTCAACTCAACTCAATGCTGTTCCTTGAGTTGATGTGTCATTAAGAATTTTTAGAAAGTCAAATATTTGATGGGGTCCATTTTCATGCTCTAAAGCAGGGCTTGTCAACTGGCAGCCTGCAAGCCACATCCGGTCCGCCAAAGCTTCCCAGCCGGCCCGGAGGATATAAATGAATTCAGAAAATGCAAGGAGGAAAGAAATGCGCTATTGACAATAGCAGCATGGTGGGACAGTGACTGCGGCTTGTGCCGTATTTTCATAAAAGAAAAGGGACAAACTAACAATTTTCACTTAACGCAATCAGAGGTTCTCTGTTTGAATCCGCTGGCCAGTGAATCTTTTGTTCTTTTATGAATGGAATTGTACATTTATTTAATTTTTTTTCACATACTCTTTGCATGTCTACCAAACAATTCAAAAGCCTTTTCTATCTGCTTGAAAGCACCCAAACCGATTAATACGTCCTGCCAATCAGAAATGCATTCTGCAATTGGATTTCATATGTTAAGTGTCTAGGTATCTTTATGGATATGTCATGTATTTTAGTAATCTGTTTACACTGATATAAAAAAATAACATTAATTTTGTTTTAAAAAGTGAAAAAATATATAAATAATATTATATATATATATATATATATATATATATATATATATATATATATATATATAT
>JAVQJL010089919.1:0-18692 GCA_036024295.1 Nannoperca obscura | reverse complement strand
GAGAAGGAAAGAGAATAAGAGTGCCGTGAGAGCGCGTCGGTGTGTGTTTGTATGTGTGTGTGTGTGTGTGTGTGTCTATGAGAGAGAGGAACACTGTGTGTGAGAGGGAGACGGTGGGGGGAGGGAGGTAGGGTGGTAGAGAGGCTAGCAGAAAGTGGGGATGGAGGGGGAGGGTCAGAATCTCTAATAGGATGAGAATAGAGAGAAAATATGAAGCCCAGGAGTCTCATGAACCTGAGAGCCTGACATTAGTGCCTCCTCGTATGTGTACAGCAATCATATCATCATCAAATTGATTACAGGATTTATGGCGTTGCACCAACACAAGTGTAAATTGCTGCTGGAGTGACATCAAACACGCTAAATAAACCCATCGTGGAAAGCTCCGCCAATTAAAGGAATGTGTCTTGATTATACAGCTTAACATCTGAGGTGGACGATAGGCAGTTTGCTGTTCGGTGCAACCAAACGGATCCAAACTGTGCTGAAATGGAGGCTGTTTAAGCACAATGAAATACTGAAGAAAAAAAACACCTGCATGCACACCCACACCTTGCATTGCATGCATAAACAAAGAAATTGCAACAGCTGTGCATATTTAATGTTGTGTAACATTACTCAATTCTCTGATATTTTGTATACATTTCATATTTCTATTGGGTTGCTCAGTCAGCTCGCACAGCCAAGAGGTAGTTTGATTCTGATACTTGTGCTTTACTCTCTGAGAGGACAGAGAGTTGCAGTTGTGTTTGTCGGATAACAGAATCATACGGCCCTGAGGGAAATTCAGAAATGAAAGTAAATCAAATTTAGAGCCACTGATTGGCTGTCTGTTCAGCGAGATGGAGCATAAACACTACACTTGATGTGTAAGCATCATTAATGGCACTAAAGTGTTCTGAACATGTTGTGCAACAGAGAGTATCACCAACGTGTCACACATTTAGCGCAAATGAGGGTAAACTGACACAAGAAAATACATTGCTTTCAGCCTATAGGAGCGAGCTGAGACGGAGGCCTGTGATAACACCTTTTTGATGGATAGCTAGTTAACACCCTGGCTAACAAAAATTAAGGTATACAATTTAGAAAATACGAGGACTGGTAAGCACATCGACCTCTTGTACCATTTAGTGAGAATTTTAAGAACCCTCTCCCTGAAAAGCAAGAACAACACATGATGAGAATCGATTGAGATGAACTCATCTTCACCTCCTTCAAAAAGGTTTTCAGATGAGGCTTGATGCTTCCGTTTCATAAATATGCAAGATGAGGATCCAACCTTTCAGAAATGTAGGTTAAAAAAAAAACACTACACTATACATTCACAATACCTCATGAATATTCATCCTGTACCCACACTGCCTATAGACCAGCCTTTGTCCCTTTAGCAGCAGGTATTCTAGACACATATTCTGTACAGCTGAATTTATTTCCTGCTTTGATCCTTTTCTTTATTACTGTCTTATTCGCAGCTCCGATGCACTACAGGACTCTTCACACCCTCCTCCGTATTTGCAATCATACTGTAATGCCATGCCACCTAAATTTGCATAGAAACAACATGGTGAATGTGTTTACACTATCTGCTGTGGTGTGCGTGCTGCATGTTCTGCACCGTCCCTTTGAACTGAATGTGAGTTCCTGTGCAATATGTGCTTGTGCAGCACATAAATCCTATCAGATCCCGCATTAATGTCACCAAGACAAATTCCTGTACATTTACAACACATAGATGTTGATTGTGAATAGATTAGGAGTCTCTGCCTGCTCTCCTCTGTCTGTCCTCTTGCCAGGACACTACATTAGAAAACAGCTTTCCAAGACAGTGCCTATTTAAGCCTTATTTGGCTTAAAAAACAACAAGAAAAAGCAATTCTCTCTGGCATCAGCTGTGTCCAAACCTGAGTGACAAATGCAGATTGTCACAGAAAGGTGTGCGTGTGTCCGGGTGTGTATATGTATGTGTGTGTGTGCCTGCGGCTGCACTCTGCAGTGCCACTGAGAGACAAAGCACTGGGAGTGCTTCACATGGATGACATCATCAGTCTGGGATGGTGTCTGCCTCGTCTATCTCAGGATAGGGATGCTCCAGTTCTCTGTTATAACCCAAGAGATTGGAGACAGCATAGTTTTTGCCAGCACACTCCTCCTCATCACACCTGTGTTTATAAAGTGCGCAAAGGGAGTGTGAGCAAAGGCAAGAAACGCGTAAACCGTGCTTTACGGAGAGCGATGTAGGAATTTGTAGGGTGCTTCAAGGAACCCATGATGCTAGATTTTGGGATAGGTTGTGGCATTTTATTCATGGCTTCAACCTTGAAGGACATTTTTTAGCTCAGCATATGTGCATGTGGATGTATGAGAATATGGTCGAATAAGAAATTTGCTCAGACATATGCACAGTGTGCAGCATCTGCCATGCTGGAAAATGAGCCAAGTATAACCAGTCACTGGTATAAACAATATTTTACTATATTGGTGTATACATGAGAGAGAGAGAGAGGGCAGATACCTCATTGTACATTATCCTTGCCCCACACACCTTTTAACTGTCAGACGTTCGGCTGTATCTTCTGGCAGGAGAGCAGCGTTGTGCAGTGATGATATAGAATGCTACGACTGACAATGCCGAATCAGCACAATTCTCATATATGCCCCCCCTTCCAGGAGGGGAGGAGAGCTGGCTATAACGCACTGCAGATGGCTGCTGTCTCACCCACCAGTCTGACATACTGAGGGTAAGAGAGGAGGGGGGAGGATGGGAGGTTGTGGGGTAATGAAACTAGAAAAATGATTGTGATAGTTTGTGTTGCCGTGGATGCAGAGGACTGCACAATGTGGTAAGTGGTAGTGGCATGTGTGTAAAAGTATAACGTCAGGCAGACTCCTGTACCTGTTGTAGCATACAGTAACACATGGATCTCAGGAAGTGAGGCTGTGTATAATGTATGTGACTTGAGTATTTTATATATGTTTAAGAACCCTATATATATGTTGCATGTTGTGTTTCATTATATATATAAACTTGCCCGTTATGGCCATATGCAGAGGAAAACCAACCTTTGGATTAGGACTTTATTTTCAGGCACAGGGCTTATTTGGTAGACCTTTTCTCAAAAATAGGGAGTGGTGGGATAAAATGTTTTTTTTCTTATGTCTGTAAATGTAATGTCCTAAAATAAGTTTAAGGGGAGCGTATAGCAGTTTTTCCCAGTCAAAGGGAGGGTCCAACAAAAATACTAATACTAAAAAAATAAATAAAATGAAATAATAAATTCAGCACCCCTTCCCACGCTAACAACTTCTGTCCAGTCCCTTATCTGACAAACATGTTAGGGAGTTGCTACAAATATTGCATACAAAATGGCACCCAAGCTCATGGGGAAGGTAAGACGTTGCCCAAGGGGCACAGCATCTAAAAGGCATCGCAGTTGAAAAGGACGAGTCGAGTCATTAACCACTAGGAGATCCTCTGGCGGAGTAACAACATACTTACCTCTCTGCTGGGGGTACATTAGACGTGGCAAGAAGTGACTCCGCAGGGAAAGCTAGAAGGTTGTACAGTTATCTCCGTGCTGTTTATTATGCGAAACCATACAACCAACTACCTCACACTGCAGAGCACAGACTGTAGAGCTGCTCTCCAGACAAGATCTTCACCAGCAGGATGAAGGTGTCCGTGCACATACTCTATATACACCTGTCTGGCTCCTGTCTACCAGTCAGCCAATTACCTCATGGCTCCCTTCTTTTCTGTGTGAGCGATTTGCTCAAATAGTTCATGTCTTCCTCACTGAATAATTTAGCGGGTTTTGAGACTGAGACATACAGATTTACCCCTTTGATTTTCTTTTGTGCATGTTTTGTGTGCTAAATAATGACCTCATGCTGTTTTCTTTTCTGTGGTTTTGGATTTGGGCAAAGACATCTTGATTCTCTGGCATAACAAAATATCGGGTTTTTTTTACATTAAGCTCAGCTTGTGGTCTGTGTCTACATGTGTATGTGGCTACAGTAGTAGTAGTAGTAGTAGTAGACATTTTATTCTTTTTTTTTATCATTCTGGAGGAAAGGAGGAGTTTGAATTATAGGTTTTGCCTGAAGAGATGTATGTTATTGTTCTACAACATGAAATAGGCAGCCAATCTGCACTCATGGGTGCAATTTGGGGTCCCGGAGATGCATCTATACCGAGTACTGCAGTGGCCGTGATGCCACAGGAATGGCTTCAGTGGACAAGCTCAGGTTTAAGGCAGCACAAAGGCCTGGAGTTAAGTTAAGTAGGGCAGGCATATATATGCAAGCACCAGTGTCTCAGTTACATATATGCAGATTGATGCCCAAGGAGGACAAAGATGAGGCAGCTGATTTAATCAAAGGTACTGTAGGAAGGTGTGAGACTTGATGAAACAAAATGTGAGACAATGAGTTGTTTTTTTGACAAAACCGTTGTAATTTCACCACATTGGAACAGAACTATAAAAATCCATTTCCACACATCTAAGCCTCTCAGGCAAGTGTGACTACTACAAAAGGATTCATTTCCTATGTTCATTCATAGTATTTCCATTCATTTCTTAGTAGTTGTTGCCCTCTACTGGTGACTGTGCAAACTCCCTCTCACTTCTCTCTTCTGCTTTCTCATTGTGCCCTGTTCTTTCAGTGCCACGAGACTCTGCAACTGAGAAGACAGTCAAAACTTCAAAATGCCGTGCATGAACAATTAGGGTTTGGCTGTGCTAGCATTCTTATATACACAATGTTGGAAGTACACAGTCTCTGTCCTATCACGTCCTGAAAAGCAACGACTAAAATTCATCTTCTTCCTTCATAAGCATGTTATTATGTCTAACTCATTATTAAACCATATTGTTTGAGTTTGCAATTTTATATATTCACACAGATCAGCTGTCTGAGTCTAATTAATAGCTGAAAGGTTTCAATGGGAGTTTAATACCATCCGCCATAACACTGTCTTCACCATTAAGTCTGCTGTCAGCTGTGATATCTAAATCTGGGTGACTTCGGGTTCCACAGACAAAATGGAATTTCCTTCACGTCAAGTGAAAAAAAAAAAAGACTCGTAAACTTAATTCTATGTGTGGATCTTCTCTGTAGGAGTCGTAAATGTTGCATGCTACAGTACCACGCTTGCTGGCACAATGCTACATTCCAACAGCTACAAGCCAGGAGTGTTACGTTACACAGATTCAGACGTAACTGGGGCAAGATGATGTGCTATGCAAATGCCATTTAAAGAGTTTCAGCAGAGCCTTGACAAAACAGAAATACATTAACAACTGCTTTCAAACGTAAGGAGGATTTCAGAATTGCAAATATTTAAAAAATGTTGAAAGTTAAAACATCTTCTGAGTCTACAACACAAACGAGAAAGTATGTGGGAGCTCTGCATTCTCTGCATGACAACGCTGCTTGGCACGTGAGATTCAAGGAATCCATCCTCTAACAAAGAAGCATAATACAGAAAAGGAGTAAAGACCATAGACTGCACCTATTTTTCGGCAGGCCTCGTGTTGAACTGTGCAACTGTGCATGGATTCACAATTTCCGTGAGAATAGATGACATAGAGAAGAAGAAACTACATAGCTGATCTTAGCCAATCAGGGCTAGTGTAACTGTAAAAATGTTGCCAGGTGAATTTGTTTCCTATTTTTTCCTCCTCCTTTTTTTGGGAATGTGTTTAGAGTCCTAATCTGCTGTCTGCAGCTCCCAGTCTCTTTCACTCTCCTGTCCCAAAGTGAACCCCCCCCCCCACCCCTTTCGCTCTTCACTGACTCAACCTTTTCTCTGCTTCAGCCCTCATGGGTCCCCATTTCCCGCTTCCCACCCTTTTAACCACCCTCTGTCTTCATACCCCCCTCCTGTGTCCTCTATCCACACATGCCGGGCCGGGCCTTTTTTCATACCCACAACCTCCTCTACTTTACAGCCCACGTCTGCAATATTTTCACAATCAAATCACGCAGAAATGCAGTGTAATTGTGCCAGTGTAAGCTATCCTTCATGCTCTTTCTTGCTCACCCTTAAGCAGGCCTGTCGGAGTGTCTAAGCGGTGAAAGACTACTCCACTTCGAAAAACGTCTGGGGCGATTCATAAATGAGCCGTCTCACAAGTTCGAAAATTCCTCTCATACTTGATCATCTTCCACATACAGTGACAGACTTCGGTACACCGCTTAATGGTTACGGTCCTTAAAGGCATGTAAAAAAAATATCACTCATTCACCCTGCCAGCACAACAAAAAAAATTCACTTTAAATGCTTTTATACTGTTTTGTGATGAAATGAATATGATGCAACTTAGGGAAACGGAAAGATGGAAAATACTTCTCAAGGCTGAATTTACAGTACCAGCTTATTTTCAATGTGCCAAAGCTGCCCAGTTTTTATATTAAATATGTGTGTATGTATCATGTATGTATCACCTTTGCCACTGCCTTTCGTCAAAGTGATGAATACAACATCTCTGAATGATGTTTTTAATTTTAGAGAGTGACGCCCTGATCTGCTGAAATATGCATGTGTTTTTTCCCCAGGTGAGAGCAGTGTTCTATCCTACACTAATCTGCTTTGGTTGATGCCAGCCTCATATACCAAGATGGCAAAATGAATGTTGCCATGGGAACCTTTTGCCTGGCAACCCCAACAGCCTGGAAACTAGCCAAACTGTTGCTATGACACAGCTGTCAATCCACGTATGCTGGGATTGGTGTATATCTGGCCTTTTGGAGCTCCTCCCTTTCAAAGTTTCCAATCAAATTCACGATGGAAGAATTCATCTTAGGTTTTAAAGCGGTGGAGGTGTGTGTGTGTGATGGTGGTGGTGGTAGGAGTGTCTAGTAACAAAAAACAGGTTGGCGTATTATTTTGCCAAACAAAGCAGCACAGAAGCAATGGCATACTCCTTAGATGGGGTTGCATCTTCAAAATTACCATCATTCTATTTTGTATTTCAGTATAAAATCTAATTTTAGACTATTCATAAATTAGTTTGGGATCTTAGGTTTTCTACAGCATCTGGTCACAGTGGCTTGATAATTATTTTATATTTAACTGACTGTGTGCAAGCATTATTAAGTTCTTTATCACTTTAAATAACCTTCTGAGATAATTTCTTGTCAAAATGTTAAAGGGCAGATAATCCACTTCAGATAAAAGGCCTAAAGCTCTTTATAGTAATCCCAATCTATCACGCTCGAGGGTTCAAATTAGTCAATAAATATGTGTATGCGTGTGTGGTTGCATTTTTGCAGGACTAGTCCTTTCAAAAAAGTAATTTTAGATTCACTGAAAATGCAAAAATGAAGGCAACGCGTTTAAGCATCATTGCATAGGAAGAAGAAATTCAACAGATGTATAATATATATGTATAAAAATACAACAGAATAGATAACAATTGACACTGCATGTGTGTATGTGTTGTATTGTGAGTGTGTGTGAGCAAGCGTAAGTTTACATTGGTAGATGGATGTATAAGTGAAATGTATTATATAGAAATATTGTTACCTTGAGATTACTGTGTACCAGGTGTTCCTCAGACATGAAGCGGAGGCTTGCTGAAACACACACAGAAAACACACACACACACACACACACACACACACACAGACAGAGGTTAAAGGGAGACAAACTGGCCTCGTGAATAGAAAGACTGTTTAACCAAGAGGTCACAGGTTCAATCTCTGCAACAGCTGAAGTGTCATTGGACCATGACCATGAAAAGCTACCGACTTACTCGTGAAGTTGCTCTTGAGAACAGCAACAGCTCCATATTGTATAATTATCACTTTTGCAGTATTAAACACATAAAGTCAAAGAATCAAACAGCTGCCGCCCAAATGACGCAATTAGACAATCAATCATCATCACATAAAATATCATAAGAAGTGAATGAATGCCTAACGTCTGTAATAATTCTGACACACAGAACAGAGGGACTAACTAAAAGCTGTTCACACTACAGAGTAAATTGCATTGTAATTAGCCTTATTTAAAAAGCTGCGCTCAACGCTCAAATGTTTTGCTTCGCTTCTTGAGTGCTGCCATTAATAAATGTTTGGGTATTTACTAAATTAACCCAACATGATTAGCGTCACACTTACTGTGAACACTTGCTGTCTGCCACGAGGATTATAACTATTAGATGCTATCATTTTCACTGCTTGAAGGTGTCAGGGAAGGACATTGCTGGCACACTGTAACCCAACATTCTGTTTCCTGCTTATTTTTTCTGTCCGCGACTGTTCAAATCAAAATTTGAGGGTGTTTAAATCTTGATATCTGAGAGCCATCTTAGTGCACACAAGCGTTCTGCAGTGTGGACAAAGCGATGCACCAGCTTGGAGTGCTAAGCCTCCTGCTCCGGTTTGATAAATATAACTTCAAAAGAAGCAGCCAAACAGCTTTAGCTGGCCGACTGCACAATGAGCATAATAACTCCCCACCCCCTGGGAGCTCCAGCCTAGTTCATTTACCCTTGCAAAGCGCTGCCATGTCTGTATGTGCACATGTGTCTTTGTTTCACTGCAAGCCTCTCAGAGGCTCCCCACCTTCTGCTCTGTACAAAGCGGATGTATAGAGGAACCTTTTGGACCTCATTTTGACAGAGGAAATGCATCCCCCCAACCTCTCCTCCCTTCTATTTGCCCCTCACATGTAATGCCTGATTGACCACAGCACCCCTTAAAGAGGTCAAAGGGCAGACAAAACAGTCTGGTGTCATGGCAACCTGTGTGCCACCAACCAGAATGGTAAGGGGGAAAGCGGGTGGGGGTGGGGGGGTATCCAATGAGCTGTCAGTTAAACCTTTAAGAAGGCTGCCTTGTGTTTAGGCTAACACGCAATCACAAATACACACACATAATGCACATGCACTATGAAAAGGACCCTCCTAAATTGCATTGCAGAATAATCAAGCCAAATCCCTCCATGCAATGCAGTTACATGTAGTACCTATCAGAGCATCAGCTGGAGCTCACGCACTGATGTGTGTTGTGCCGCTGTTGCACGTGCACAGGCTTGTGAGTGTGTGTTGTTTGTGCACGCAGGAGACACTCCTGTGTAAAAGGTTCTTTGTGACCGCTCGATGCAGTGGCAGTGTTTACGTGATGGGGGAGGGGGGCTAACGGATAAATGGGAAGCAAATGCATTCAGATCAATACTAAGCTGAGAGAGGGTAAGTGGGTTTGAGAAGAGAGAGTGGAAGGTGGCGAGTAGAGAGGGAGGGGCCACAGAGGGACTGATTAATCATTCCTGTATTGTTATTGACTTTCTGTTAGGGGGTGAGTCAGACTCTGAATTATGTGTTTGTGCGTACATGTGTATGTGTGTGTGTGTTTTGTGCGGTGCTCATTGAGAGCACAAAGTCATCAATTACAGTCCCAGACTTCCCAAAGGTTTGGCACTGTGGCTGGTTCAGTCGTGCTCTGACTACCATTTTCATTCCTAGCGTGTAGTTACAACTTTTAGGCAGATAGTTTGCATATTCAGCACAATAACTGCAAAGGATTTAATTATTAATGTTTTGTAAAAAAGAGCTAATATTCTGTTCCATTTTGAACAGGAACAGGGAAGCAAAGGAGGCGAACAGGAAATCCCCCGTGAGGAGTTAATGAGGAGCTGAAAACTGAACAGACACAACAGAGAGGGAGGGAGGCTGCTAGAGGTGGAGGAGGGGAAACCCTGCCCTGACATCTGACCCGCTGACTGTGACCTTGTTTATTGTCTGAGAGGGCAGAGAGTGGACACACCTGAGCACTGGTGCACCACACACACACACACACACACACACACACACACACACACACATAATTTAAGACACTTTGCAGCTAATTCTTTTAAACCAAACAGCCAGCAATGCTCTGCCAAATCCAAATGAAAACCCCTAATTAAATTTTTTGAATTTGACATAATTAGTTAACAAATATAACAGCATGACACCAATGTCAGACGTTGCCAAAGGCTGTGTTTTCTTCTAATTACGACCCTTTTGAAAACAGCAACTTGGAAGACGGAGGGCTGAACTTACTGAATGAGAAAACCCATTCATTGTTACCTTGAACTTGAACAATGAGTCTGGTGTTTGTGCAGGGGCCACTTCCTGACCTTTCTATCCCTCTGTGGAAGCAACCAACCGCAGCCTCTCCTTTCATCTTACAGATGTGACCCTGACGACCCACGTTGACCAAAGAACAGCCGGCAAAGGCAGGTTTTGCTTCCACTACTGACTTGTGAATGTTTGACTTGTACGTTTGTTTGCCATGATATTTTATATATTACCATTTTATGTCATGTTTAGAGAGCATCACTTCACTTCAACCAGTGGACATCTGATATCTGGTCTGAAGCGATCAGACTGACTAATCTTTATTGCTTAGGAGCTGTTGAGGTGACTGTTAGTGGCTTGAACCAAAAGGTTCATTTTCTAATGATTCACTGAGCAGACAGACAATAAACACAAATGATTCCTCCTCCTCCCCCTCACCTTCCTTTTTTTTCTCCCTTCCTCCCTCAGATGCTGTCTCTCTTACTTTTTCTCCCACTTGTCCCTACCTCACAGGCGGCCTGTTTCTTTACACCTTCATCTTTCTTTTCCCCTCTGTCTTCACACTGTGCCCACCTCTCCTTCTCTCTGTCTGGCACCAGAGAGCTGGCACATTCAAGGGTGTCGTTGTGTGACGTGGGCAGCTGACACCTCCGACACCACTGCAGAGAATGGTTATCACTGCAAAGCATAATGGAGAGCTTTGTGAATGCCATCCATATGTTGCCAGAGGCGATGTAGTGACACTCTAAACCACTTAGAACTTGTATACTTTTTAGGGCTCCAACTAATTATTATTTTTCAATCCATAAATCCATACATTTTTCAAATGACTGATTATTGTTCAGGCTTTAAAATGTAAAAAAAAACATTTTTAAAATGCTAATGATTAGTTTACAGACTCAAATTACTTGCTTTATCAGATAAACAGTACAAAAGTGAAAGATATTGAATTTACAATGATATAGAAGAGAAAAGCTCTCATATTTGAGAAGCAAGTAAATGTTTGGCAATTTGCTTCATAAATGATTACAACAATTATTCGAATATAAAAACTGTTGTCCACTTAATCCGTCAAAGAAAATACACTTGGGTATTCACTTTCTTGCTGAGAGTTAGATGAGAAAATCTACCACTACTACCACTCTATTATCTGCAGGCAAAATATGAAGCTACACCTAGCAGTTAACTTAGCTTAACACAAAGACTGGAAACGAGTGGAAACAGTTTGAAGGTAAAAAACTTACCTACCAGCACACCTAAATCTCACAAATGAACATGTATTTGTTCAATCTTATAAAAAGAAGAGTTTGTTACCTTTGGAAAGAGCCTGACTAGCTGTTTCCCCTGGTTCCGAGTCTTTGAACTAAGCTAAACTAAACGGCTGTAGTGTTATATTTAACAGACATGTTAACTCTTGGAAAAAAAGGCAAATTAGTGTATTCCCAAAATGTTGAACTATCGATTTTTAGTTTTTCAGATGTTCAAGGATTCAAATTCAGAATTACTTCTAATACAAATCTTGACAATGACGATTTCAAGAGGAGCCTGAGCAAGACAGCTAAGTGACAGCCCTAATATCTGATATGAAACTGAAGGCAGCTATTGTGTGTGCAGGTGGTGATTTTCTGGTCCACAGTTGAACTAACTCACGAGAAGATATGAATAGACAATGTCTGATGACATCAACAAACCCATTCCTCAGGAACATGCTACATAAATCATATATGACTGACGTACTGAAGAGGACACGAGGCCGGCAGCAGAGAGCAATGTGCTAGAATTATCACAGTTTCACTATCCCTCGCTGTTTACCCAACCCCCAACTCCTGAGGCTCTTAAGACGTCTGTAAGACATCTAAAGAGCCAGGGAGGAGAGGGGAGATGGTAAGGATCAAAACTTGAGACAGAACATAGAGACAAGAACAGACAGAACATCAAGTGTGAGACAGACGTAGGAACGTGGCGACAAAGACGGATATCAAATGCGAGATGGAGTGGGAGATGGAGACCACAAGAGACAGACGGGGGTCGAGATAGTTTGGCGAGGTAAGAGGCAACGCTGAGACCTACTAATGCAGATCTGAGGAATTCTCACTGCTGACTCCAAACACATTCCTACAGCCTGCAAATATTAACCCCCACCTCACCACCTCTGCCTCCATCTGAATGCACAAGGCGGCCACCTGGCCCCTCCATGAGGAAACTATTCATTGATATCAACTTGGTTACTGGAAGTGATTCTAACACTGCAGTGGAAAATCAGGGAAAAAAACATGATTATGTTCAATGCGGAACAGCTAGTGGTAATTTGTACTCCAATACTCCTGTAAGATGATGTAGGAACTCAGTCAGCACACTCAGATTTGACATTTAAGTGGTTCAACCGTTTCTTTCAACAGCAAATATCCAAGCAAATATAAATGCAGCTTTTTCTGAACAAAGTGCTCTTTTGCTGCTGTTAAAAGTCTGAAATTTGCTCGTAAATCTTTTTCATCAGTTGACTGAGTCGCTCATACCCACCGGATCAGAATTTCATTATGGCAAATAGGGAGAATGATGGCTGGAGGGTGTATGGCTGTTCTCTTTTACAGTCCAACTGAGGGATTTAGACTTATCAAGTGCAGATATTTACATAAAAACTTAATTTACTTACTGTTGCTGTGAGAGAAATCTAATGATGATTACCTTTAGTAACCATTCAAAGTTCATTTAAAAAAAACTGTTTGTTTTGTGAACTGTGTAGTTCAAGTTACAGCCCAACTGAGATTGAAATGTTTTGAAATGTATTTATTTATATTTTAGGTTACTTTTAGTGTATTTATCTTTAATTCATTCAAGCAAGTACTGTATTTGATCACAAGAGCAGGATTTAGAACAGGGGACATTATAGTTTATGTGGTACGTGTCTTAGCCACTAGGCCACCATGATGCTCTGATACTGGGTTTTTGAGGCTGATACTGACACTGAAAGTTGATATTTTTGCATAAACATAAACACATTTTTTTGTTGAGTATCACTAAAATTTATTATTTTTAAAGAATGTGACCAAGATACTGAGAGAACTATACAGTTCACTAAAGGTGCTGAGCGAGACATTTTACAGCTTCTTTAATCTGTTGTCTGTACTGTGTGTAGCATATATCGAGAATATTTAAGCGTGTTTAAAATAATAGCAAAAAGGTACTATTTATCAGTGGTATAAGAAGTATTATGATCTTATATTTAATTAGAAATTGCAGTGCCCCACTTTAAAAATACTCAAAATCTTACTAGTATCAAAGTCAAAGTTCTTGTCATGCATTTTGAGTGTTATACTATTATATACATTATGATATTGGATTATAATTAATAATGTATTAATATGCAAGGACCATGTTAAGGTGGTCATATTGAGGTGGAGGTTATACCATTGGGTAGTTTAATCTATGACAATACATTATATTTTACAAGATAATCATGTATTTAACAAGTTATTAAACAGGAATAAATCTAGTGGAGTAAACAGTACAACATTTCAAAATGTATAAAATTCTATACATCAACACAGACAAAAGCACCTGCAGTAATAAACTATCTGACACTATATCAACAGCATCGCCCAGCAACCAACAACAATATGAAGACATGCACCTCCTGCCACTGGAACAAAATACAAGAACTTGAGTCAGTCAGAGATTTAAACTGGTAAAACTTTGTGCTGTTTGCGACTGAGATAAACATTATCATCACTGTGCTTATGAAGTAGGAAAGCCCTATGGGTATCCAGATGGAGCTCTCTCAGCTCCAGCCCCATTTCAGCCCCATGTCCTGGAGAAGGCAGACAAACACTGATGCAACTGGAACACTGAGTCCGGGGGGAATAGCTCTCACTCAGACCGTGAGAGAGAGTTAGTACATCCCCAGCAGTCACATGGTGCAGCGCTTTCTCTCCACGCCGGGCCCCGCTGCCTGTTACGTGTGGCCCTTTCCCCGGCTCTTTCACACCAGAGCTACATAATTGATAGCCAAGGCCGAGTTATGTTTTAGAAAGTGAAACACATTAATGGCTTCCTCCGCAATCTAAAGTTTAGTTGTGCGAGGGTCAGTAAGTGGCGGCCTCAAGTTGAAGAGGTTTTAAATAACCAATACATTCAGTGTCGGTACAATACGCCAGGGGAAACCATCATTTCTGACAAATTATTCAGTTTCGTCACAAAGCAGCTGTGCTTTGGAAATGTACTGAATGCCTCAACTTGTAATTTACATTATAGGGACATTCCAGTATTTTTAAACCAGGGCCCTATATTAACATATTTTGGGGTCTGAATGACTTATAGGTACAAAAAGTTAATCTACTAGATCGCCTCTGCTGGCAGCCGTGAAACGGGCTGCAACGTAATCCTTTTGACAAACTGCGCGTCAAAGTTCGTCCACTGAAAGTGCTTGGTTTTGCCCCCTGACAGGCTCTGACAACATTATAGAAAGGATCCCTACAGAAACCCCAGAAACAAAAGTCCCAAGCAGAAGTCTCGCTCTGAAATCCTGTAAGAGGTGAGTTGCTGGAGCAAGACGACAATGTTTCTTGTTAAACAAAAAGGATCTTTAACAAAGAAGTCTGCTATGTGCAAACTATCAGCAGAACACAATATATATATATATATATATATATATATATATATATAGTAGATATATACATAGAAAATGTAACTCTGAGTTTCATGCTTCAGTAGCACAAAACTGAACATGTGTAGACGTTTTTTTTTTATTTTTTAAAGCTGTCAGGTGTATCGGGCCACAGGAGACAGACAGCTTCTAAACTGCTGAACTGGATGAGCGTGGTGGATACAACAACTGTAGTGACATCAAGCTCGCACTGCTGGATAACATCACACCACTCACTTAATTCAGGCATCAAGGTCAGTCTGTTGAATAGTCATCTAGTACTCATTTCTTTAGCAATTCACTTGTCCTGACTCCTCAAATGTGAAAATTAAACTGAATATCTTTGGGTTTTGGACAGTTAACTGGTAAATAAATAATTTTACTATGTCATCGTGAAGTTAGAAAAATTGTGACTGTGGCTTTTTCCATTATGTTCTTACATTTTAATCAAATTAATAGAGAAAATAAATGGCAGATACATTGATAATTAGTACAAATAACTGTTGTATTTGTTTCTTTTAGCTAAAACCTTCTGTATATAAAATTATATATTTTGCATTTCAATTACTTTATTTGCTATTTTTTATACTTTTCCCCATTGTGAAGCTCGTCCAGAATAGCTGAAACGAATATTGTTTAGTAGAGTTTTCTTGAATTGAACTGGTCAAGGTGACTTCATTACCCATGTTCATCTTTCAGCCTCCAGACTCCACGCACAAGTCAAGATTTGTGAGCATCAACAAGGCCCTGTGAGCATCTCTGTATTTGACCGTGTACACTACTATAACATCCAGAAATTTTTTTTTGTTAATGTTTGACAAACCGTTTCATTTATTTAATGGATTGCTCAGTTTAATCATATCAACCAGCTTCAGCAAAAAAACAACAACTATACAGTAACCTTCTCTGCTAGCCGGCCTTTGCTAAAGCCTGTCTACGGGTGCAAACCAGCCCCCGATCATCAAGGTCGGCTGTCTGGGACATCGGTTCCGTTAAACTTCGAGTTAAACCCGCATTGAGACACAACTATCAAGTCCACCATCATCCCCTGCGGTCGCCCTCCGATCCACCGATCGGTGGTGGTGGTGGTGGTGGGGGGGGGGGGACCCATTTCCGCCCGCTCTCAGGTGGCGCACCAGAGAGACAACCGCAAAGATGCCGAGTTCGTTTGCGGTACCGACTGAGAGCTCGTGTCGGGTCTCCGTGGAGATGGACAGGCTTGTTGAGAGCGTGGACAGAGGATCTATCACGAGTCCTCGAACGCAACAGCACAGGACAACGGTAGCCGAACTTGTCGCTATTAAACAATGGAGGCGTTTCTGAGAGCAAACGGGACAGCGGGGACACGGCGAGAGCTGCATCCAAGGTATAGAGCAGCAAGTTAGGTGTTAGTGGACGCGGAGACACACACACACACACACACACACACACACACACACAGATGAAGTTTGGTCGTGTGCAGCGTAACGGGGACACGTACTGAGAATACAAACAAACAACAAGGGGAAGTGGAGGGTGGGACGTGTCAATTCCAGAGTTGGGAGGATGATGGCGAATTTATTCCAATATTTTTGAACAGTTTCATATCAGCCCAAACTAAAAAGCTAGGCCAAAAAAACAAAAACGGCCACTCTCTAGCAGAATACTCAAAACACGTAAATATGTAGAAAGACAAGTGATCGACACACAATAATGGCACAGGAGTGAGTGGCCCGACCCAGTTGTTCCTTCGTCCCCTCACAACTGGTCCCCCAAAGCAGCCGGAGCATTTTGACTCTGAGCTTGATTTCAGGCAAGAGAAACAGATTCTGTCAAGCGCGTACACGGGGGATAAAAGCTGGATTGTGGGAAATCAAGGAGCGATCGACAGCAAAAAACCCCAAAAACAAATAATGTGTGTACTTCTTCTCTAACACAAGATAATTAAAAGCTTATATTGCACGGGTCAGCCCACACACCCCCTCCATTTTTTTTTTTACCTTTTCCCGCATTTCTTTCCCAATTCCAACTTGATTCCTCCTCTCTGTCCCCTCTTCCTCACTCTCGAGTCAGTGCCTTCCCTCTTGAATTGCAGCCTTGCATCTCTATTTCACTCCAGTCTCGTCACATTTTATCCGCCGTTGCCTCATCTCCTCTTCCTCAGACACCATTTCTCTGTTCTTCACCCCTCCGTGCTCAGGACTTTGAAGGGAAATGTGCCTTATGGACAAAGGGTATCAACGTCGTGAGGGGAAAAGTACAGGATTAGTACTTTTTCCTCTCAGCATTTTGCTGGAGATGTGCAGAACCGGTTCCACCGCGCGCAGGACAACACCGCTAAAGTCTCGTTGGCGCAGAGAGAGCCGAGAAAACGAAGAACGCAAGAGGAGGAGGGAGAAGGCATCAGTCATCGTGTGTGTGTTTCTGTGTGTGTACATGTGTATGTGCGTGCATACAGGATAGGAATGAAGGAGAGAAGAAAGGGAGGGACAGAGATTGAAAGAAAGGAAGGTGGGAGGGAATAGGAGGAGTATACGTGGAGAGAGGAAAAGGGGAGGATACATTCTTTTCTCGGTTTTCCTGTTCACGTTTTTTTTAATATCCCTCTTTTTTGTGTGTAATGATCCCTATACTGTCTCAGTGTACACAGCCGCCTTGTCAATAGGTTATTATTATACAGTTTCCCCCCTGTCATATTCCCCCTTTGTTGAAGCCAGCTGTGTCTTTAAGCCTGTGCACTTGAACTCAGAGAGTGCTTTTCCTTCTCTGTGCACCTCCCCTCCGCTGGCCCCCCAGCACACAGGAAGGAGACACAGTTTGCAGGAGAGAGAGAGAGGGAGAGAGAGAGAGAGAGAGTGAGAGAGAGAGAGCAGGACAGAGGGGCAAAAAGGGGCTGAGGGAGAAATGTAGATGGGGGAGGGGAACGCTTTGTAAATGGTGGTTCAAGGCTGTGGAAGACTTGGAAATCAGTTCAAGAAATACATCAGATGCACAACGCACAAGCATGTACAAATATTTCAAATCGGAGCACAAGTTTTTCTTGTTACTGTCGAGTTGCTGAATCCATACCGAAGGGATGTTTAAAGAGAATAGACTGCTGCTGAAACATTGATTTGTGGTATCAATTATGCCCATGTGTTTGCAACATCACCAAAGCATACAATCGAGAAAGTGCAAGGTTAAGGTCAGACCATTAAGCGCAGCCTCGCATATCTTGCACAAAATCTCCATGGCAACTGCTGACATGCAGGTGAAATGTTTCATAATAAGACAACTCGGCTGTGTCGTGGGTCATGAAGTGGACTATTATACCAGCTTAGGCTTTTATCTGTTTGTCCATTTTTTATTTTAAAAAAGAGTGGGCAGTCCACTCACCTTGACTGATTTAATTGTTGAGACAGCAGAGGGGGAGACAAAAGGGAGTCAGGAGCTCTGGCAGGATTCGATCGCAGGCCAGCGGGGGCACTCGGTAAACTGAACCACCCGACGCCTCTTACAGCACTGACTTGTATATGTTAAATTGTTCTACATTATACAAGTAGTCCCTGAGCATTTACGTATGTATTGGCAGAGTTTGCACAATAGACTTTGGGTTCATGAACACGTCTTACATCAAAGTCTCATGTAACTGCAGGGCAATTTATTACTTTTTTAAGCAAAAGATTAGAAAAAATAAAAAATAAAGGAGAAGCAGAGAGCGTATTGAAAGGACCATGGAAGACAAACAGAAGGAGAAGAATAGACTCAACAGGTCCTAGGAAGTTCTTAGTAAATTACAGACATGGAAAAATAACACGCTATGAAGTTAAACAAAGAGATTATATACACAAGACAGTGTGGCAAATCTCAGAGTTTCCCAGCTCACTCCTCATATCTGGAAACTCCAGAGCAAGCTGGGGGTTTCACAGTCACATTTGAGTTTCAAAACACCAGCAGGGAGCTGGGAGGAAATTTGGAGGATTTGAGGAAGTATATCTTTGAATTTCTTTTTTGTGTTTTTA